>QLPG01005498.1:0-22284 GCA_003314385.1 Gomphus sp. MG54
CCTTCTCCTGTCCCAAGTCCTTTACCTGGGCCGACATTCTCGGCACTCTCCCAGGTATCTCTCTGTCCCAAATCAGTGGCACGCATGGGAAGTAGGGCGCAATGTACGAGCACATTGAAGCCATGCCACTACTTCTAGCCTGCAGTACTTGGTCTTTACCTGTCCGACCCCTTCGGCTTTCCTGAGGCCTGTCAGTATGTACGGTGCTTGACACTCATTCTCACAATGTGCATACATTGAGAAAATACTTGAGAGGTTTAATTTACCGGATGCTAACCTGTTCAGCACACCACTTGACCCTTAACACAAACTGTCACTATCCCAAACCCCTTCCACCCCATGCCAGCTTGACAAAATGCAAAATGTGCCCTACAGGGAGGCCATCGGATCCCTCATGTATGTGGCACTAGGCATGTGAAGCGTTCTCAGATGTGGACTGGGCCTCACAGGAACATAGACACTCTGTGTCTGGATACATATTCACGATCGATGGAGGAGCTGTCTCCTGGAGCTCGAAGAAGCAACCTATTGTTGCATTGTCAACTACTGAAGCTGAGTACATTGCTGTGACTCACACTGTGAAGGAAGCACTCTGGATCTGCATGTTTCTGGCGGGAATTGCACGGCCACTTGTGAAACCAATCACAATTCACCTTGACAATGTCTCTGCCATCTCCATTACCAAGAACAATGAATACCATCCCCAGACAAAACACATCGACATCCGCTGCCACTTTATATGCCAAGCTGTGTGGGAAGGACTGATTCATGACGACTACATACCAACAGATGAAATGGCAGCTGACATGTTTATGAAGGCCCTCCCTCGGCACAAGGTGCTATACCTGAACACGATAGTCAGAATGCGTTCTGCTTAAGGGGGGGTGTTGGAGCTAAGATGTGTAAGCACTGAACGTAGTAAGGAATGGATGTCCCAGTCATGTTTGACCAGGACCATATATATATTGAATCACTAGAAAGCAGCCCCTCAGTGAACTGCCCATTCACTGAGGTGCATATTCTGTTTGCACACCTAGATACAAAGACACTAATTGTATTGTAGTCCTTCTGTATCTAGGTATAGTAATAGTACATACCAGTGAACCGCCCGTTCACTGAGTCCTTCTGTATCTAGCTACTGTGCATAACTGCTACACTCACACCAGTATGAAATCAGTAATGTGCTTCCATAAGCCACATTCCCACTTAACGACTGAGCAGCCTGTCCAGCGTACTACAGCAGTTAGTTGAAAAATATGTGGGAATTGAAGTTTCTCCACTTGATTAGTTCGATGATCGCTTTTCCTCTCTGCATCTCGGTAGTCCATGCTTAAATCTTGAATTTGTCACATGTTCAGTTGATTTTGCCATACTTCATGTTCATGCCGGATGTTACAGCGGGTCATTCACACAATATGAATCATAAGGGGACAATTGCGAGACGGGATAATAATGGTATTTCATCCTTTTTTGAATTGGCTCATGTTCTTTCTTTATGTTATCCTCAATATCCAAAGTGATTTCCAGCATTTATCTTTTATATACTGGGTTGATATCTAAAAGACGATAAGACAAGTGCTATGCCCCGTTACTTTAATTCAGAAGAGGCCACGACAAGAATAATAACTCTTCGCATGAGCAATTGACTAGTCAGCTCAGAAAAATCCTTAGATTCTGAGCAATACGTAGGATGAAAGGCAGAGACCCGTTATGGGCCCCCAGCAGTACACATAGTATGAAAATTCATCAATTTCATGTGCTGGGGAAAATGTCAAACGAGTAGTGCGAAGCCATGAGTTTGTCTTTCCGAATAGCTCTTTAGGATACACTTTAGATATCTTAAAAATTTCATGTAACATCTACGCGATTACCCTCGAGTGCTCATTTTCTTGCCGGCATATCTTTAAACTGAGTATGCCATTGTGGGATTTTGGACCAGCTATCTGCTCCGACACTCTCTCCAGGTCATGTCGGAGGACTCGTCGTGTACCCGTGAAAGCCGCGGGCCGTCTTACGGGGACGATGTATCCTAAAGACTAGAATTCTGGGGGCAGTCGTGCGACTCGAGGAGCTACTTGCGCAGACTGTGGGACTTGACTTGAGCATAGAGGACTCGTCCATGCGCATGCTATACCAGCTATCTGCGAAGACACTCAACGGGTCATGTTCAAGGATTCGTCGCGTTCCTGTGACAGCGGCGCTGTACCCTAAAGATTAGAATTTTGTAAGATTAGAGGTTGTGCGGATTGAGAACCTAGAGACTATCATAGACTGTGTGGGAATTGAGCCTGGGGGGTTCCCATTCAGGCGCAAGCTCCACCAGCTATCTGCATCGACACTCTCACGAAACCAGGTCGAGGGACTGGTTGCGTTCCTGTGAGGGCGAAGAAAGCCATGCTAAGGAAAAACTAAAGAATGATAAAATGATGGAAATAAAATAAAATAAAAATAAAGCTCGGACGTGTCACCTGTGTCAATGAGCGTAGGCAATGGCAATGAGAAGAGGGTAGGGAGCTTCCGGCGCCATTTTCAGGCTCTGGCGGTGGATAAAGGTTTACAAGTCTCGTGCGAAACTTGTGGATGGAACATGTGTCCGCGGTGTGCTAGATCTTGTTCTTAATTTGGGGGTAGATTGCAGCGCCCATGCTACCGAGACAGAGGAATATTCGAGGCTCGAGGTTCAAGCTCAAGGGTACAAGTTCAATGCTGCATTAATCAAGGCCAGGGGTGATGTGTGCAGTCGAGTCTCCCTGGTACTTGGTTCCCTAACGATGCCCAAGAGTCTGGAGGGATAACTAGCCTGAGCAAAACAAGAACACGGAGTTCTAGAGAGAAAAGTGCCATCAATAAATTCCATCAATTCATAGGGGTAATGCCATTTCACCAACGCGGGATTCACCGTGCTTTTGACACACATAGGCATATAGGAGAGGTGTGTCACGGAGGAGGCAAGTCTTAGTAGGGCGAAGCCTTGAGCGCCGTCGAGGTACTTGACTTGGCTGGTAGGGAAGGTAATTGGTAGCAGTGGTGAGACGTTCGGCAGCGTCCACACCAGAACTCGGGGTTAAAGGGTATAGTGGTTTCAATGAAAGCTGTGGGCTGATAATACTACTATGGGGACACGGATGGCGTGAGCCTATTAGTAGTGTGAAAGAGTGTATGGGCAAGGAGATAACGCGTCCAAGGCGGTTACAACTGGCACCAAGAGCGGAGGTAGAGCGTCTATAATGCAGAATCCTAGATCCGTCGATGTGATTGGTTCAAAGTGAGAACTTAGATGACAGTTATTTGTCTGGGTGTTGGGACTGTCACGCAAACTCAGGTTTCCAGACCTCGGGAGATTGGTGGAACGGCGTGGAAACCCCTGGAAAGATGGTGCCCAGCTCGGCAATCAGGTTTAGAAGCATGTATAGGGGGGTAATTCAATACGAGCAGGGGAAGAAGGGTTTGTATCCGTCACAAAACGTTAACTACCAGCATTAGAATTGATATCTGAGGTTTGTAAGCGTGGGGGCCCCTTCGAACAATTTTTGGTGTCCTGTTTGTACTTGTTTAGCCGCCCAGGGTCCGCTTATAAGGCAGCAGCCTCGCGCCAAGGTTGCCCCAGTTCTTCCACCACACACCGCCATCCACTGACCGGGAAACACCCATCAACACGAACAATGGAATACGTTGCTACTCTCTCCACTGGTATACCTGCACTCCATGCTGGTGTTCTTCGCCAGCGAAGACGCCGCACTGCCACGAATATCATGGCTGGCTCCTTCGACCCAGTTCCCATCTTCGCCCCCGCCTACGACATGGGTGGGTGCGACCCGAGCACAAGTGGCTCCACTTCCGTCCCCGCTCCTCCCTTTCTGTCCAGCGTCGACGCCATCGCCGCTCCCGACGCCCGTAGCCCCGGTACGAAGAAGGGCAGGCTCTCCCCGGCGAAAAAGCCGCGCAAGCTCCTGCCCCTGATTCGCGCGAGAGACACGTCCATTTCCTCTGGAAACACCAAGGGAACGAAGAAAGCCCTTCTCGGGGAAAAGGAGAAGGAGGACACCGTCATGTCCGATGGCAAGTCCAGCGAGTCCCGCTGTCTTCCGCCCCCTTCCTCGACGCACGCACGCTCAGAAAACGGGGCGGTAGACCCACTCACTGTCCGTCCCAATGCCTCCGGCTTTTGCGAGGCCCGGTCCTCCAATGCGTCCGACGCGCCGACGCTCAAGCGCAAGCGTTCCTCTCGCATACCCGACGATAATACACACCCTTCCTCCCCCACCGCCAAGACTCCGCCCAACAAAAAACCTCGCCTTTCGGACGCCCCAGGGGGCGACGATCACTCGCGCTATTTCAATTATACTTCCCCGACCCTCGCCGCCTCTTGCTCCCTTCCGTCCGTGTCCCAGACGCCGGAGCTTCCCAAAGTCACTCACCCCTCCACAGAGTGAGTCTGTCTGATCTCTCTCTCATGGTGTCACTAAACCGTTTTCGCCAGAAAACCCACTAGCTCCGTCTTTCAGCAGTTCCCTCCTCTCCTTCCTGCCGTCAACGTTGTAATAGTATGTGCTATCCTCTCTACCTGCCCATTCCTCTGCTCATACTTCCCCAAGGAGCTGCAGCCGCCAGCCAGGAAGAAAGGCGTGCGCAACAACGTAGCCCTTCGCAAAGGTTGGAAGGGCTGGGTTGAAGGCGACCTGACCCCCCAAAACCTTATCCTTTTGGATAAGCCCGAGGTCCTACCTGAGAGAACCACCCGGAGTGGCCGCAAGATTGACTGAACGGTGAGGATCATGGTTGCTCGCCCCTCTGACGCAAAACTCAGTCTAGCACGTCAGTCTCCCTCGCCTTCGTTCCCTGAACGTCGAGGTTACTGCGGTAGTCTTTCAGTCCCTTGAAGTTTTGTGCCTTGTTTTACTCCACTGTCTTCTCTCAGTTGCTTTTTCGCATATATATGGATAAACGAAAACAAAATGCGTGGTTCGGGGTGTTTTTTATTTTATTTTTTATCTTATTTTTTTTGCTCTTCTTGGTTGCTTTTAATGTCGCCGCACTTCGCCCTTTTACTTGGGATTTTTTTTGGTTCCAATTGATACAATGCTTGTACCTGGTTTTTTTGAACGTAGTCACGAAAAAGGTTGCTACATCCTCCAGCTTTCCAGCTCCCCGCCCAGGGCCTGGGGGTGTATCCGCAAAGTTGCATTTTGTTGTGTCTTTTTCAAGTGTTGCGCTCGTGCCTCGGACGATCCGAATGAACCGTTTTCAATGTACACCTCAATATCAAGCACATACAACCAATGTGCTTTGAACATCTACGTCAGATTCAATCCCCACTCGAGTCATCAACTAGTTCAATGTCAGGTCTCAAGTCACGGAACGTCAAACATAAACACATGCTGAACATTCTTGCCCCCTCAACAGCAACCTTCCAACTGGACCTGTGAACTTGTCATTTCCAAGCTTTCAACCACCATCAATGCAGCTTCTGTTTCTTCTGCTTATTCTGAAATTAGAATTGCAACTGTAACTGTAACTGCTTATGGCAAACTACTTTGCCGAGTAATGTCAATGTTAACAACCGATCCCGCCTCGTCAAGATTTCAAGACAGAATCTGCACCGCATGAACTTAGGTGGAACCGAAACTTGATTTAAAAAAAAATTGAGTTCAATCACCCCCATTTGATGCGCATTCCGTTCCCGATATTTCGCATTTTGGGTGATTTCTCCGGTTATAACCTCATGTATGTGTTTATTCTGCGAATTGTAAAGGGGTGTCGTCACGCCAAAAACAACTGGAAATCCATTAAAATCTGAGAATCATGTGTAAACTGCAGAGAGGCAGAGAGAAAAATCGTTCTTGGACTTGTTGAAGAGGAAGAGAAACTCTCCTGCTATTCCCTCATCAGCGGGGTCTCACGTACCTGTAGCTAACACCTCGAGTCCCGCAGTTTACACTACTATGTTCGATTCAAGTATGGTGTCAAGATGTGGGTCAAGACATTTTGATCCCGTTTGTGAGAATCATTGGGAGACTCTAGGATATAATTACATTAATTCGACAGGTACACGGTGAGCGGCTCCTCCTCGCTTATTGACTGAGTGCGCAAGTCAGTTTGTACAGCGGATGTTCCTCAGCGGGTTCACGTTCCTGGGACAAGTAGGCAAAGTACACTTTTGAGAAAGCACAATTTTATGAACATGAGAATACTATTAAATTGTTGAAGGTTCACCTGAACGAGTTATCTGTCGCGTTTTGAAACCCATCAGGTTCTCGTGCTACGCCCCCTTCGAGATTATGAGGCTGATTTGCGATATCGATGGAGTCATGTTGTGTGAAGGGCGGGCAAGATTCAGAGGAGAAGTTTAGTGCACAGCTCGGTGGCATCGAAGAACCGATCAGGATCTGCCTCACTTCCCTGCCACGAATGATCTCCTGTGACAAGTCGAAAAAGGCGACGTTCAAGTTGGCAAGGAATGTTGATGTTTCGAACACGAGCGCATTATTAAATCAAAGAAGAGTCGCCTGAACCAGTTGCCCGTCGCGTTTTGAAACCCATCGAGCCCTGCGCCGAGATTACCACGCTGACTGGCGCGGGCCAAGCCTGTTGTACCGAGGGACCGAGATGCCGATGACAAAGCTTGATAGGATCTGCCATTTCGGGTACTTCGCGCCAAGACATTGATGTCCTGAGAACCCCATCCAGCAACTCGGCTCCTCGTTTCCATTTTACATCCGGCCCTCGCAAAACTGCAGGACAACCCTACGAGATACACCATTGACACCCTGTCTCCGGTTATGACTTAGCACTCTGCTTCTTAAAACTAGTTGTGCCACGGGCTTTGTTCAGGTTGAGGTCATCTATCTCCTCCAATTTCATGACGTGCGGTCATCCACTTCCTACGCGTGTACTTGTGCCATGGAAGTTGTGTGCACATATCTGTGGTTCACGATTCGTTCACACCTGAACATCTGAGGGACATCACAGGAGGTGCATTCTCAACGTGTACAGCAGCAAGAACTCTGCACAAGCGGCCTGGACAGGCCTTCCTTACAATTACTTACTGGATCGGCAAGTCGCCTCTTCGAGAAGGCTAGACACCATGCGCTCATTGAGCTTCACACCTGCTTCGAGGATCCGCACGCAATTAGTCAACACATGGCAGCTGCTGTAAGGCATGAGGCGGAGGTTGTCGTCAAATTGTTCATGAGTAATCAGCTCCAACTACAGCATAACTAGTACCAGCACTGTGGGTACCAACTTCAATCGTTGCGTGATTACACTCGCAGAGGCTTCACCAACCTGCGTTATCTCACCCAAGTACAACAGCCAGCTCCCACCTATCCGTTAGTTGTCAAATATTCGGGACTTAGAGTTTCCCCACTTGATTAGAGTGAAAATCGCTTTTACTCTAGGCATCTCGGTAGTCCAGGCTTAAATCTGTGAATTTGGCACATGTTCAGTTGATTTTACCGTATTTCATGGTCATGCCCGATGTTACAGCTGGTCTTTCACACAATATTAATCATAAAGTGACAATCGGGAGACGGGACAATAATGGTGTTTCTTCCTTTTTTGAATTTATTCGTCTCCTTTCTTTATGCTATCCTCAATATCCAAAGTGATTCCCAACATTCCCAACATTGAACTTTTATATCCCGGGTTGATATCTCAAAGGCAATGACAAGAATAATACCTCTTCGCATGCCCAATTGACATGTCATCTAACAAAATTCTTTAGATGCTGAGCAATACTTCGGATGAAAGGCAGAGACGCGTTGTGGGCCCCCAGCAGTACACATAGTATGAAAATCAATCAATTTCATGTACTGGGGAAATGCCAAACGAGTAGTGCAGAGCCATGTGTTCGGAATAGCTCTGTAGGATTCACCTCAGATATCTGAAAATTTTCATGTAACATCTACGCAATTAACCTCGAGGGCTGATTTTCTTTTCGGAAGATCTTTAAACTGAGTATGTGATTGTGGAATTTTGGAAGGAGGATTGGTATTGTTAGGATTATGTTTTGAGCGTTTGACTTCAATGTGGCGTGACGAGTATGGCGCGGAAAGTAAAAGGAAATAAGTCAGCGGGAAGAGGCAATCCCAGAGCAGGCCGATGGAGAGAAACAGGAACCAACACAAAGACTTACACAGGGCGAAATGAATCCTCTACAATCTCATCAGCGTGGGCCTCGGCCCGCATTTTGGAGCAAACAAACGAAAAGAGAGGTAGTATTGGCATTTGGGGCTATATAGGTTGGCACGAGCCGGTGGAATATCTCATGTATGCGTTGGTGCAATTTCTGAGATTGTCATCCCTGTGGGATGGATGCTGAAACTGCTGGTGGCCGGTGCCTGTATGGGTTATTCTCCTGTTGCTATCGATCCTTCATCCACACGCCCACACTAACTTCTGCCTCATCTGTCGCATCGGGCACCCTGTCCAAAATATATACGTCCTCACTCTCGAAGTTCGTGAGTACGCGGTGCGTCTTCGCAAAAGGGGCGATTTCTTTGGAACCTTGGCGGATGAAATATGGCATTCTAGTGAGGGTCTGTTCGCGTATGCCTAGGATGAAATACTAATATTGAATGTTTCATTTGCTTTTCCATGGATTGTAATGTACTCCTAATTTGGAATTTGACTTGGTTGACTAGCCATTGGTTTTGCTTATTACTCCATCCGATAGTGAATTCAGTCCCTAAGAGAAATTGGAATTCATTTTTCTCATTTCTGTGCATATTAAATTATTTTAAAAGAAAGTCTAAATAAGATAAAATTGAGCTAGTTTTTTTTTTAGTATAAATTACTGCTGCAATTGCAGAATAATAATGCACGGATATCTATAAAAAATCATCATTCGAGATATTATCCTAAGTTGGCAGGCAATGACATCATGCTGCTTCTTTTCCTCCAATAAATGACGGACCATCCTCTGTCCAATGTATCTACACATGTTCAACCACATCTGGATGCAAGATTGAATCATCACAGAGAAGTATCACAACCTGCCACAGCTGAAATAACCAAAAAATCTCACCTGAATTTTGCGATCCCGCAGGAGCCGTGTTTTCCAACTCTCCCAAGCGTCTGCCAGCCCATGGATACTCATCGAGATCAATCCGATCTGTATTGGAACCGGGGATATCCTCGAGCTCTATTTCGTTAGACGAGGGAATTCCACTGTCAATCGGCTCGGTGAGACTCCTGTGACCAAATTCATCCATAATGGCATTGTGTATCCGTCGTGTGGCTGCATGGAAGCTGCCTATGGGATGGGATGAAGAGTGGGTTGTGCCATTGGGATGTGAATTCTTCTCTTGGAGGTCCAAATGAATTCGACAGATGATGATCATAGACAGGCTATATGAGGTATCAGTCCAGTCCGAATAGTGCGAAGCGGGCTCTGACCTGTCCTGCAGAGGAGTAAGAATGTGGGCAATGTTAGGCTATTGACATTTGATTGATTTGTAATTCACACCAGTCATTTATAACAAGACATTTACTCTTAAGACCTGTCATAACCATTGAGCAGCCAACGGTATGCAATATAATATCGAGAAATACCTTCGTTATGATGGTGCTGGTTAGTGTTATTGTTAGGATGAATCTGGCTGTAGATTAGATGAAGCATTGGAAAAACTATCATAAATTAGATACCCGTATCGTAGGAGACCTTAATAAAAGTATAAAAATTAGCTGCGATAAATGATGGCACTGGGAAACATACTTTGCTCGATCAAAACCTGAGTTAATGACTTTGTGTGAACTGTTTTGAACTCTCTCAATTGCCTCAGATTTCCAAGGGAATTTGAAAGAATGGTTGCAAAAGTTACTGTGTCAAAAATAATGATAAATATATTATCAATGGTGTTCACTGGAGAATGGCTTAGCAGTAAAACAGAATTGAAACGAAGGAAGTCTCACATCTGAAAATCATGTGAGTAGGTGTGTGTGAAGGGATACCATCAACACAACTCACAAGTTTATCGTGTTCGCCTCTGTATCAGTTAATGCACAATTGTTTAATGTTAATATAACCTATAAAGGGAAGAACAATTCTTATTGGTCGTGACAAAGTGAGAATATGAACTACATACCACCAGACACCCAGCACTGACAACAAACAAAACACTAAGGACCAAACGAGACAATTTCTTATGCTTGTACACCGCATATGCCCGTGCCATTAGCAGCCCTGAGAGAATAAATAGATAAATTATTGACTGAGAGATTAAAGCCGTTGTCACCTTGTATTCCTGTAAGGGCTAGAATTCCAATACTAGCCTCAAAGTGAACTAAGGAATTACATGGACTGTTTTGACATTAGATTCTGTGTTGAACATCAAGAGAGTCTTACTAGACCCGGATCAATATGAGGTGTTTGTTATCCATGGCATAGAACTGTTCACCTTGATAGCTGGGGTTGGGAGATTGTTGGCTACCGTTACTGACATCAGGGTGATGAGAGCTGCGTAGCGAGCGAAAATATAAAGGACTGATCCTAATTTCAACTTTTTCTTCCAAATATACTCTCTTTCACATTTGAGATTGAGGAATGTATCATATATAACAAGCGCTATGTGAAACAGTAAGACCAAAACAAAGATCATATAAAATTACTTGTGGACTTACCAAGGCTAGCAGTCAGGACATAGGTCACGGCCAAACTGTCCGGATCATAAATTTCTTCAACATAGAACAGTTTAGAGTACTCACGAATCGTTTACTTTCTGAATGAAGACTTGATTATTTGCTTGATAAGACATCCGGCAAGTGAATTTTCAGCGGGGCTGGATTGTGAGTTGGAATGAGAGGCTGATAGGTGGAGGCAGAACGTGCAGGCTTCATGATAATCATGGCTGAGGGGAAAATATGTCAGTGCAACGAACTAAGGTAGGATCTCTGGCAATATCACTTTATGATCGATGATGTGTAGAGGTACCAACACCACAGAAGTCATTTATGAAAGATGAAAACAATTATTTGAATTAGTCTTACGGCGAACAGCGATTCTTCTGCGTCATGTCAGAGCTGCGATCTCCAATTCAATAAACTTGAACCTGAACACAATTTTCTGAGAATTTAAAGATGATACTCTCTCAAGATGATGACTCCTCACCCTAATGCCCAACAATAAGCAGCATATCAGACGGTGGGGGAAGCTTTTTTTTTTTTTTCGATTTTTCGACCCCAGGGTATGCCTATGTTGGTCGCTAGGCGTGTTGTACTATTACATCCTCGAGTGGGCGTGTGCACTGACGACGAGCTCCATGCCCCCCGCCAGCCCGGCTCCTTGAGCCGTTTCGGTGCGGGAAGCTTGAACCGTCTGTTACCAACAAACCGGTGACGCTGAATCCGTAACTATAGCCGTATACCTGTGTTCACCGTTCATTTCAACTCATCTCATCCTAGTAGTTCGTTATAGATGTCTCACGGAGTAAACCAACTGACAGTTTCATCAATCGGTCGACACATCACCGGGTTGGTCTTCGATGGAAAGATTTTTTGGAAGGTGCGCTTACAACATTGCCGAGAAAATTCCCAACGCCCATTAAAACCAGTGTTATGAAACTTACATTATAGTGAACCCATTTCCTGAAACCATGCGGGACGCTGATGAATTAGAAAGTGTCTCTTGGCTGACTCCGTCAGGCTTAAAACAAGGCAATCCAGTATAGGAAAGACATATAATGTAAATCATCGTGCCTTTTTACCAACAAAACAGTGAACAATGATTTATGATGGCTCAATCTTTTGATGAAGTGGCATTGGAACCTGGGATATAGCAGGTCCCCAAACACTCCTCTACATGGGGTGCCTTGCAGAGGATTTTTCAGGTATATAAATATCTGAAAGGAGTGATGAACTCACCTAAGCACGTCGCTACCCGAATCTACCCAATCACCAATAATAGTTGCAAGTGAGTGGGAACTCGAACCCAAATTCTACTCAAGCGCCCATTACATAATTTATGTAAATTTTTGCGTGTGACTGGTGCGACATGTCAAGTCGAAATAGCTTCGAGTTCCCCAAGACATTTCGAACACGAGTGAACTATAGAAATCTGGAGGTTGACTTGATCGAGCTAACCGTGATATTTCTACTTCTTTCCGTCCAACGCAGCATATACTCCGAATTCCCGACGTCAACCTCCCCGAGCCAAGCCTGTTGTGCCGAAAGCCTGGCATTCTGAGGGCAAGCTTCATGCCAAGGTCGATGTAAACGCTCGACCGGGTAGGACTCTGAAAATCTCGGTTCCTTATTTCACTCCTGCAGGCAGTTTCTCTCGTCTAAATCCCCCTCAGCCACACTCCACACATCAAGCATTGTTATTTCATTACTGGGTATTATGCCCATGAGATAGACCGTTATGACTCACAGTCCGTACCTGGTTCGTGCTAGGCGCTCCGCGTTCCGAACACAAGAGCCTAGTCGTGCTGTAGACCTTGTTCAAGCTGTGCTCCTCCTTCCCCGTTTCCAATCTTGACGCCATTTCGCTATCAATTCCTGATGTGTGTACAATGAACTAACATAGTGTCTCTGGCAATATCACTTGATGATCCATGATGTATAGAGGTAGCAACGCGAGAGAAGTCATTTAGGAAACATGATAACAATTACTTGAATTAGTCTTCCAGAGAACAGGGATTCTTCTGCGTCATGTCACAGCTCCGATATCCAATTTGATAAACTTGAACCTCCTTCTGGAACACAATGTTCTGAGAATTTCAAGATGATACTCTCTCAACATGATGACTCCTCGCCCTAATGCCCAACCAAAAGCGGCATATCAGATGGTGCGACAAACCGGTGACGCTGAATCCGTAACTATAGCTGTATACCTGTGCTCACTGGACATTTCGACTCACCTCATCCTAGTAGTTCGTCATAGATGTCTGACAGAGTAATCCAACCGACAGTTTCATCAATCGGTCGACACATCGCCACGTTGGTCTTCGATGGAAAGATTTTTTGGAAACTGTGCTCACAACTGTGCCGATACCATTGTCATCAAACTTACATTATAGTGAACCCATTTCTTGAAACCATGCCAGAGGCTGATGAAGTAGACATTGTCTTTTGCACAATGTTGGCTCAGAAATGAAGAGGAAAACGTGTACATTGTATTCAAAACACCCATGATCGCGCTATATGTATGCCACCGATGGCAAAATGCACGAGAAAGCAGACATGCGAGAAACGATATACATAACTTTTGGCTGTCTCGGTCAGCTTGGAAATCAGGCAAGCTACTATAGGAAAGACACAAAAGGTAAATCATTGTGCCTTGTGACCAACAAAACAGTGAACAATGATTTATGATGGCTGAATCTTCGGATGAAGTGGCATCGGAACCTGATATATATCAAGTCCCCACCCAAGCACCCCTGTACCTGGGGGGACTTGAGGGGATTTTTCAGGTATATAAATATCTGAAAGGAGTGATGAACTCTCCGAAGCATGTTGCTACCCTGATCTACGCAATCACTAATAATAGTGGCAAGTGAGTGGGAACTCCCAATTCTGCTCAAGCGTTCATTACATGATTGAAACTTAGCAACTGCCAATTCTGGTCAAGCGCTCATTACGTAATTGACCAATTTTGCGTGTGACTGGTGCGAAATGTCAAGTCGGAACAGCTTCGAGTCCCCCAAGACAGTTCGAACACGAGTGCACCATAGAAATATGAAGACCTACATGGAAGAGCTAAGAGTCGTAATTCAACTTCTTTCTGTCCTTATAGTCCGAACTCGCGACGTCAACATCCCCGAGCCAAGCCTGTTGTGCCCAAAGCCTGGCATTCTGAGGGCAAGATTGATGCCAAGTTCGATGTAAACGCTGGAATGGATAGCATTCTGAAAATCTCGGTTCCTTATTTCACTCCGGTAGGCAGTTTCTCTCTTCGAAATCCCCCTCAGTCACACTCCACAAATCAAGCATTTCTCATTCATTACTGGGTATGATCCCCACGAGATAGACCGTTATTACTCCCAGGCCGTACCCGGTTCATGCTTGGCACTCCGCGTTTCTAACACAAGAGCCCAGTCGTGCTGTAGGCCTTGTTCAAGATGTGCTCCTCCTTCCGCTTTTTGAATTTTCACGCCATTCCGCTATCAATTCCTGATGTGTGTACTTTACCCATGGAAGCTACGCCCACAGAAACCTGGCACCAGTCCCACTCGCTCAAGAAGTCCGTGTGTACATCCAGAGGAAATCCTGCGGTCCCGGTTTTCCTTCTTCCGCGATGCGCTCACAACGGAGGACACCACTTGGAGTATATTCTCAAAGTCCTTGCGTCCCTGTTTCGGTGCATATATGTGCATCAGGTGTGGCCAAGTAGGCTCTCGCTGCAATTACATACTCTATTAACGAGAGGTTTCATACAACTCGCCCACTTTTCGACCACGTACCAAATGCTCATTGAATAAGTGTAAGTGACATGCTTTCGGATGGGGATGCATCTAATCTGGATATGGGTGCTGCTGTGAGAGATGACGGGAAGGGTATGGTAGGCATGCTGATCGGGTATCTACAGCAAGAAAAGCATAAGCTGTACCAGTACCAGCCACCAGCAGGTCCAACATCAATCACGTGCCGATGATACATGCACGAGCTACATCAGCATACGTGAATTCTTCTATCCAGGCATAACAGCCGGCTTCCCGGTATACAGTCCAAAACACCAATTCCACCTCTCTTTTCGCTTGTTCGCTTCGAAATGTGTTCCGACTCTGACACCTGATGACATTGAATAGGATTCATTTCACAATAGATCAGTCCTTTTGTATGTTGCTGTCAATCTCTGAGGCTCTTCATCAGCGATCTCTGAAATTGCGCTTCCTGCTCGCTTATCTCCGTTCACCCTACGCCACGCACTCCACACGAATTTCTACATCGAAGTCTCAAACGCTAAAAACATTATCCTGACAACACAAAGTCCTTCTTCCAACATCCTCAAAATTGGCAATCGCACTCAGTTTAAGATATGTGAAGTCTCGAGGTTCAACGCGCGTCGTTAAACTATTAAATGAAAACATTAAGACAGCTTAATGTGAACCCGAAAGATGCTGATCTCACAGACAAACTCAATATTTCGCACTAATTTGACAATTTTGCTCAGGACATGAAATCAATTTTCTCGCATGGTATGTATACTGTGATCACCAGCACGCACTCTATTTTATATTCGAGATATCTTGTCAGAATCTCAAGATCCTTTGAACGGACATGTCAGTCTACCAAGTGAAGATGCTTCATTCAGATCCAGGCCTTCGACTCTTCAAGCTTCAGGATCATAATATGATATCATCCTCTGCACACCGTATGGTTATCGCTTGGGATGCTTAGGATAGTATAAATAACGGATATGAAAGAAATAAAAAACTTGAATCACCATTGTCGTCCTGTTTCTCTCTTGTTTTCTTTGTGGGCATTAAATGAACATCGTGTGAACAAATACCTGGCATGACCTTGAAATACTATGTGGATTTAGGATTGAAGGGTTCAAAAACAACTGGGTATCGATTAAATCTGAGAATCAAGTGTAAACTGCAGAGAAGCAGGGAGAAAAGGCTTTACTCAACTCATTGAAGAGGAAGAAACTCCCCCCCCATTGCCTTGCCCCATCATCGGTGTCTCACGTATTTTGTAGCTAACACCTCGACTCCTCCAGCTTACACGCCTATGTTCGATTCAAGTATAGTTTCAAGATGTGGGTCAAGACATTTTGGTTGCGCGTTTGTGACAATCACTGGGATACTCTAGGATATAAATTCATTATTTCGGTAGGTACAGTGTGAGCGGAGCCTCCTCGTTTATTGACTGAGTGCGCAAGTCGGTTGGTACAGCGGATGTTCCTCAGCAGGTTCACGTTCCTGCGACAAGTCGGCAAAGTACACGGTTGAAAAAGCACAATGTTTTGAACAAGAGGATACTATTCAATTGTTGAAGATCGACCTGAACGAGTTATCTGTCGCCCTTTGGAACCCGTCAAGTTCTCGTCCTATGCCTCCTTCTAGATTACGAGGCTGATTTGCGACGTCCATGGGGTCATGTTTGTTATTTAGAATATATGCTGAGTTGGAGCCTCCATTGATTGAGGGATGGATGTGGTTTTGGAAGTTGTCTATATCTTTGTATCTACTTAGTTTTATATACAAATGAGTCGTAGTATGATAAAATAATCCTTCCTAATGCAGTGCCAGTGTTCTCGATCTGGATGCAGGGTCGCTGACCTATTTTATGATTGCCCTTCCATGTCATCGGCTGCGCGATCCATTGAATTGTGCTATGCTCCAAAATCTTCATCCTCGACAGTGAGTGCCTACACCTAGATCCTGTCCTGATCGGAAGCCTTTCTATTTGTTGTCATCCTCTCCTCGAATACCGCATATATGCGTCCCGGGATGGTCATAGGTCGTTCTTTATTGCATAAGTCCGTTCCTTCATTCATTGCAATCTCTTCTTTACTAATTCTGTCCCTTTCCCTTCATATCTTGCCCCGCTCCTTCCGCCCCTCGTCACGACAATGTTGTGTCAAGGGCGGGAGAGATTCTGAGGAAAATGTCAGTGCAAACCTCGGTGGCATCGAAGAACCGGACAGGATCTTCTTCAGTCCATTCTTCCCTGCAACGAATGATATCCTGATCGAAAAAGGACACGTTCAAGTTGGCAAGGAATGTTAACGTTTAAAACACGAGCATATTATTAAATTGAAGAAGTGTGGCCTGAACGAGTAGTCCGTCGCGCTTTGGAACCCATCGAGCTCGCCCTCCGCCGAGCGCCGAGACTTCACGGTGACTGGCGCGGGCGAAGCCTGCTGTACCGAGGGTCCGAGATGCCGATGACAAAGCTGGATAGGATCTGCCATTCGCGCCAAGACATTGATACTCTGCGAACCCCATCCAGGAAATTGGCTCCATGTTTCCATTTTACATCCGGCCCCGAGATACACCATCGACACCCTGTCTCCGATTATGACTTAGCACTCTGCTTCTCAAAACTAGTTGTGCCACAGGCTTTGTTCTGGTTGCGGTCATCTTTCTCCTCCAATTTCATGACGTGCCACCATCCACTCCCCACACGTGTACTTGTGCTATGGACGCCATGTGGACATCTCCTTAGAACCCGTCCCGCTCTCACAAGGAAGAGATCCGTCTGTACACCCAGACAAGCTACTGTCCAGACAGCTTCCATGTGGGTCACGATTCGTTCAAATCTGCACATCTGAGGGACCCAACTGGAGGTGCATTATCAACGTGTACAGTAGCAAGAACGCTCCACAAGCGTACTCACACGGCCCTTCCTTACAATTACGTACTGGATTGCGAGTCGCCTCTGTGAGAATGCTGGACACCATGCGCTCGTTAAGCAACTCACCTGATTCGAGGACACGCACGCATATAGTCAACACTTGGCGGCTGCTGTAAGGCATGGTTGTCGTGAAAATGTTCATGAGTAATCAGCGCCCACAGAAGTATGACTAGTACTTGCACTATCGGCACCAACATCAATCGCTGCGTGATTACACTCACAGACGCTGCACCAACACATACCTGCGTTATCTCACCCAGGTACAACGGCCAGCTTGCAGCTATCCCGTCCAAAATATTTATACCATTTCATTTTAAGCTTGTTCACTGTGGAATGTGTGTCGACTCTGACACTCAGTGACAATGTTTCTCCACTGTCCTGCTCTCTAACGGCTTCCCCCTCTCCAATTCAAAATACCTATACCATTTCATTTTTAGCTCGTTCAATGTGGAATGCGTGTCGACTCTGACACTGGGTGACAATGTTTCTCTCCCCTCCAGCTCTCTAACAGCTTCCTGCAAGTTTACCCTCTTCCTGAGCCACGCTCGTTACACTCGTTCCTCGCATAGAGCTCTATAATTCGGAATACATTCTACCCTGACGACACCAAATTGTTTTTGAGCCATCCTTTCAATGTCACACGTAACCCTCAGTTTAAGATCTACCGACAAGACATTGGGACATTGAGGTAAAACGTCATTTAAGATGGGAAATTCCGAGAATACTCCAAGATATCTAAGACAAATATCAGATGAAACATAAATACATTATTTTGCAAGGAAACCCATCAATACTGATAAATTATGTCAGTACTGGTCTATACCTATGAACACTTATACAAACACTTGCACATGTTCTCCACCTGAGTCCGCACACACTCCATCGATAACCTACTTTACTCTTCCACATCAATTTCCTTATTGTCCCCATTCCACTCTAATTCCACCTCACGCCAGCATGAAATAATTAGTATCCTTTCCTCAGTCGCATTCCCACTTAACGACTGAGCAGCCTGCCTAGCTTACTACACCACTTAGTTGACTCTACTTCATGAGATTGAGGCTCGCTTTTCCTCTGGGCATCTAAGCAGCCCACGTTTAAATCTGGAATTTGTCACATGTTCGATTGATTTTACCACATTTCATGTTGATGCCGGATGTTACAGCTGGTCTTCCTTTTTTGAATTTATTCGTCTTCTTTCTTTATGCTATCCTCTTCCAACATTTATCTTTTATCTACCAGGTTGATATCGAAAAGACGATGACACAAGTGTTACGCGCAGTTACTTCAATATCTGGTCCAAATTCCAATAATCACATACTCAGTTTAAAGATATGCCAGCAAGAAAATGAGTCCTCGAGGTTAATCACGTAGATGTTACATGAAATTTTTAATATATCTGAAGTGAATCTTAAAGAGCTATTCCGAAAGACAAACTCATGGCTCCGCACTACTCGTTTGACATTTTCCCCATCACATGAAATTGATGAATGTTCATACTATGTGTACTGCTGGGGAGCCATAACGCGTCTCTGCCTTTCATCCTACGTATTGCTCAGAATCTAAGGATTTTTCTGAGCTGACCAGTCAATTGCACATGCGAAGAGTTATTATTCTTGTCATGGCCTTCGACTGCGCCGACACTCTCTCCAGGTCATGTCGGAGGACTCGTCGCGTACCCGTGACAGCCGCGTGCCGTCTTACGGAGACGATGTATCCTAAAGATTAGAATTCTGTGGGCAGTCTTCCGACTCGAGAAGGTACTTGCGCAGACTGTGGGACATGACTTGAACATGGGGGACTCGTCCATGCGCATGCTATACCAGCCTGCGAAGACATTCAACGGGTCATGTTCAAGGATTCGTCCCGTTCCTGTGAGAGCGGCGCTGTATCCTAAAGACTAGAATTTTGTAAGATTAGAGGTTGTGCAGATCGAGAGCATAGAGACTAGGATCGACTGTTTGAGAATTGAGCCTGGGGGGGTTCCCATTCAGGCGCAAGCTCCACCAGCTATCTGCATCGACACTCTCACGAAACCAGGTCGGGGGACTGGTTGCGTTCCTGTGAGGGCCAAAAAAGCCATGCGAAGGAAAAACTAAAGAATAATAGAATGATTGAAATGAATTACAATAAAATAAAACTCGCATGTGTCACCTGTGTCCATGAGCGTAGGTACTGGAGCTTCCGGCACCATTTTCAGGCTCTTGCGGTAGCTAAAGGTTTACAAGTCTTGTGCAAAACTTGTGTGCATGGAACATGTGTCCATGGTGTCCTAGATCTTGTTCTTAATTTGGGGGTAGATTGCAGCGCGCATGGTGCGGAGGCAGAGGAAGATCCGAGGCTCGAGGTTCAAGCTCAAGGGTACAAGGTTAATGCTGCATGAATCCAGGCCAGGCGTGGTGTGTGCAGTCGAGGCTCCCTGGTACTGAGTTGCCTAACGATGCCCGAGATTCTGGAGGGATAACTAGCCTGAGAAAAACAAGAACACGGAGTCCGAGAGAGAGAGGTGCCATCAATTAATGACGATAAATCCCATCAATTCACCATGGTAAATGACATCAATTCATAGGGGTAATGCCATTCACCAATGCGGGATTCACCGTGATATTGACACACATGGGCATATAGGAGAGGTGTGTCACGGGGGAGTGCAGGCCTTAGTAAGGGGAAGCCGTGAGCGCCGTCGAGGTACTTGACTTGGTTGGTAGGGCAGGTGATGGTAGCAGTGGTGAGACGTTCGGTAGCGTCCACACCAGAACTCGGGGTTAAAAGTGATATTATTACTATGGGGGCACAGATATCGTGAGCCGATTACCAGTGTGCAAGAGTGTATGGGAAAGGAGATAACGCGTCCAAGGACGTTGCAACTGGCACCAAGAGCGGAGGGAGAGCGTCTATATTGCAGAATCCTAGATCCGCCGATGTAATTGGTTCAAAGTTAGAACTTAGGTGCAGTTATTGATCTGGGGGTTTGGACTTTCAGACAAACTCAGGTTTCCAGACCTCGGGAGATTGTGGAACGGCGTGGAAACCTCTGGAAAGATGGTGCCCAGCTCGGCAATCAGGTTTAGAAGCATGAATGGGGGTGTAAATCAATACGAGCAGGGGAAGATGAGTTTACATCCTGCAAAAAACCTTAACTACCAGCATTAGAATTGATATCTGAAGTTTGTAAGCGTGGGAGCGCCTTCGAACAATTTTTGGGGTCCTGTTTGTACCTGTTTGGCGGCCCAGGGTCCGCTTATATGCCAGCGGCCTCGCGCGAAGGTTGCCCCAGTTCATCCACCACCCACCAAATCCACTGACCAGCGAACATCCACCCATACTACCAATGACATACTTTACTCGTCTCTTCACTGGTATACCTGCTCTCCATGCTGGTGTTCCCCGCCAGCGGAGACGCCGCAGTGCAACGAACATCATGGCTGGCTCCTTCGACCCAATGCCCATTTTCTCCACCGCGTACGAAATGAGTAGGCGCGACCCGAGCATAAGTCGCTCCACTCCCGTCCCCGCTCCTCCCTTTCCCTCCGACGTCTCCGCCATCGCGCCTCCCGACGCCCGTCGCCCCGGTCCGAAGAAGGGCAGGATGTCCGCGGCGACAAAACCGCGCAAGCTCCTGCCCCTGAGTCGCGCGGCGGACACCGTCATGTCCGATGGCAAGTGCAGCGAGTCCCTCTCTCTTCCGCCCCTTTCCTCGACGCACGCACGCTCTGACACCGGGCCGGTGGACCCACTCACCGTCCGCCCCAATGCCGGATGCATTGAGGAGGCCCGGTCGTCCAATGCGTCCGACACCGCGACCCTGAAGCGCAAGCGTTCCTCTCCCATCCACCCTGATAATACTCAGCCCTCCTCCCCCACCGCCTGGGTTCCGCGCAGCAAGAAACCGCGCCTCTCGGACGCCCCCGCGCACGAAGGTCACTCGCGCACCCTTCATTCTATTTCCCCATCCCTTACCCCCTCTTGCTCCCTCACGTCCGTGTCCGAGCCGCCTGAGCTTCCCACAGTCACTCACCCCTTCGCAGAGTGAGTCTGTATGCTCTCTCTCTCATGGTGTCACTAAACCGTTTCTCCAGAAACCCCACTGCGTCTGTCTTTCACCAGTCCCCTCCTCTCCTTCCTGCCGTCAACGTTGCAAAGGTATGTGTTGTCCTCTATACCAGCACATTCCTCTGCTCATAGTTCCCCAAGGAGCCGCAGCCGCCAGCCAGGAAAAAAGGTGTGCGCAAGAACATAGCCCTTCGCAAAGGTTGGAAGGGCTGGGTCGAAGACGATCCGGCTCCCAAAAACCTTATCCTTTTGGATAAGCCCGAGGTCCTCCTCGAGAGGACCACCCGCAGTGGCCTCAAGATTGACTGATCGGTGATATCATGGCTGCTCTGCGAGTCGCCCCTCTGACGCAAAACTCAGTCGAGCACGTCAGTCTCCCTCGCCTTCGTTCACCTTAATGCCGACGTCACCGTCGTCATCTTTCAGTCTCTTACAATTCTTTTTCGCATTGTGTTCTTGCCTTTGTCTTCTCGCAGTTGATTTTTCGCAAATCTATCGATAAACAACAACAAAGTGTGTCGTTCAGAGTTTTGTTTTTCCTTTGCTCTTCTTGGTTGCTTTCCACCTTCCTGAACATTTTTAATGTCGATCTGCATCCCTCAACCCTTCGCCCTTTTACTTGTGATTTATTGATTTTTTGTTTCGATTGATACAATGCTTGTACCTGGTTTTTTTTGAAGGTAGTCACGAAAAATGGTCTCTGCACCTTCCAGTTTTCCAGCTTCCCGCCCGGGGCCTGGGGGTGTATCCGCAAATTTGCTTTTTCTTGGGTCTTTTCAAGTGGTGTGCTCGTGCCTCGGACCATCCGAATAAACCATTTTCAATGTACCCCTCAAGTATCAAGCACATACAACCGATGTGATTTGAACGTCTACATTGTTAGAACCAGGCATTATTGAGTCATTTATATATATATTCTCCACCAAAACT
>QLPG01005501.1:0-21761 GCA_003314385.1 Gomphus sp. MG54
AAGGGTTGTTCGGTCAGTACTACCGAGTGAACCAGAGCTTGGTATCCGGGGCTTGACAGTCCTCCAGGGTATACCGCGCACTCGGTGCAGCATAGGGGGGATTTCTGGGACCTGCTTGGGGGTGCTTCACGTCTCCTAAGACGTGGAGAATCATTACTCGGCATCCGCACAGGTTGCAAGTGCGGATCGGCGATGGTGGTGGGTGTCGTCAGCAGCGAGCGCGTGATGCGGCGCCTCACAGGCCACGTCAGCGGTGTCGCTGGTTAGGGCTGCAAGTCCTGCAGCCTAAGGAAGAAAATCCGGTATGATAGAGTCGCGCAGCAGTGGGGATTCGAGTGAGGGTGAAGCGCAAAGGGAGCCGGGTTGGAGAATGCGGGTGTAAGGTGGGTCATACGGGTCGTAGAGTAGCATATGGGGGGATCGTTCGGCTTGTAGGTATGCTGGGGTAGTTGGAACAGAAGAATACAGTTTTTTTTTGGAAAGTGTTGGGGTGTGTTGAGGGTTTATAGTGTTGCCTTGGCCTTCAGAGGGCGGTGTGCTCTACCGACTATGCGGGGGTTTACAGTATTGCCCGAAGTGGTCCACTAAGGCTCCATTTCCTCAGTCATTCCTGTACTAGCGCCGTTCCCTCTAGTAGGTACAAGTGCGCTGTCAGGAACAGGACAGATTCGTCTGGAGTGTAAGGAGGGAGGGTGTCGGCCGTCATAATCTCTCTACGAGGACATCACTCGCTGGGTCAAAGTGCATGGCCGGCCCCTCAGTCCTTTATTGGGTGAGACTTTCCTGCTGTTAGGGCAACCCTCTTTTGGAACTGATCTCGACTGCCGGAGGCTGGAACCAGCAGGACACCACCCAGCCCTGGACATCCTCCTAGGCCTGACTATGGGACTCGAACCCAGAGCCTACCCACAGGCTTCTCAGATCTAAGCAGGGGAAATCTGAAGTTCAATTACAGCTACTACCTAACTACATGTAGGGCTCTCACCTAAGCAGGGGAAATCCGAAGAGGAAAGTCTAAGGATCTCCGCTGCTGGTGAACCTCTTTTATACCCTTTATGTAAGTGGTCAGTGCACTAGCTTATAAATCAACATAGGCGCCTATTCCCGGTTCCAGTCATCACACTAAGATCATTCCTATCTCCTGCTCAGTGGTCCCTCGGACCTGGGTCTCCTGGCCTCGGAGTTGGGAGGAGTCTGAGATAGGACCTCGGAGTTGGGAGGAGTCCGAGATAGGACCTCGGAGTTGGGAGGAGTCCGAGATAGGACCTCAGAGTTGGGAGGAGTCTGAGATAGGACCTCGGAGTTGGGAGGAGTCCGAGATAGGACCTCAGACTTGTCGTCAGGACTCGGAAGGGATCATCCTCTGACATCGGTGGTCTTTCGGACTTTGGTCTCTCATCCTCGGAGTTTAGGTGAAGTCCGAGATAGGACCTCAGACTTGTCATCAGGACTCGGAGAGGGTCGTCCCCTGACAGTTACTGCACAAGCCATGATATCAATTAAGTTATACTTAACTAAAATTTACCTCATTACATCAAGATTTGGGGAGAAAAGTTACACTGAAAAGGTTCAAAAATTTGGCAACTTTTAAAACTTGTTGGAAAAACTTTGGAACATGTTTTTTAGATGTATTTTGACATTCTGAATCAGAATCTAACATCAGTTTGTCCCAAAAAATTTGCAGTTACTCAAAACCGAATTGGTTGAGTTTGCTTGTCCCATACTGTATACCAAAAATCTTTGCAGAGCTTCCTCGACCACAGCACCATATGTGCTTATGAAAATCCATCAATAGATCTGTTCTTTGAATTTTCAGGGTCAGATGTGATTTCCATGTTGAATTGACAGCACACCAAAACCCAAATTTCACCAAATTCCATGCTAGTTACATGGGTATCACACAGCTATGTAAAATGTACACCAATACACTGAGCATTAACTCCACTTGAAACTTTTGTGGGGTTTCTCCAAGTTCTATTTTATCCTGTAATTCCAAGATGAGATTAGGGTGAGTTGGACAAAATCAATAACATAACTATATGATTTACAAGACACTTCAAATGAAGGGCCTCTGAAATGGCTTTCAAAACATTCTCTGTATGCTGAATTGGACCATTCTGGAGGATAGATGCGAAGGATTGTGGGAATCCTGGAAGATTTTACACCGAAGTTTTAATATTTATAATAGTCAAAGCTGAACCTGGCCATCAACAGAGTAGGCCTACATTCTCTAGGAATTCTGAAGGATCATTACAGAAATATGGTTTCCTGATCAACTTGAAATGATAAATATTAAGACAACATAATTGCAGAAAGCCATCCTGTGACCATTTAGGCTGTCACTTGCAACATAGTGGCAGATATCATGAGAGTTGGGCAGGAAATACTCAACACAAGGAAGACATGTGTGAGATGTGGTGAATATATATCTCCTTTAGGTCTGCCAGAACTAAGAAGACCACCTTTTCAGTTTTAAGATTGTAAAATATAGCAACAAAGAAGGCAGCAACCATGATATGAAAGAACATCCTTTTTGGTTTGATAACCACTATCATATTGTAATTTTCTCAATTGCTAGCATGTCAAGACTATGAGGGTGCAATCAAAAAAGAAGACACTAATATAGTTGTAAATCTTCAGTAAACCTCTATGACCCAATCACTAGTTATGGTACTGATACATAGGTATGAGATCAATCATGATAATGAGACCTGAGTCATATCCAAAGCACACTTTGGATGTGGAGAAGGCATGTGGATGGAAATTGCGGAAATCAGGGGGAATCTAACAAGATTGCAGTGGTGAGTCAGTGAGAGTCCAGTCTTTACTGGGTGAGATGAAAATCTGCGGCTCCCCAGGGGAAAAGAGATGAAAGTGCTGAGGGAGGTCATGAGTGACCCTGCTTCCATCTGGGAATTGGAAGGATTCGTGTTCCTGTAGTAGTGTTGAATCACCACTGGTAGTGTCCCATATACGGACTGAGCTGTCCCATGAGCCAGACATGACATGCGTGCCATCAGTTGAGAACACAATGGAGTCCACCGGTGAAGGTAACTCCAATATATGCTGTATTGTTCTGGTGGTCCTATTCCATATCCGGACTGATTGCTCGTACGAGCCAGACACAAGACGCGATCCATCGCAAGAGAAGGCAACGGAGCGCACCCATCCTGAATGCCCAGTGAGCGTATGCTCTACCTTCTCTTGAGATACATTCCAAATGCAGACAGAGCCATCGCCACAGCCCGATGCTACACGTCTCCCATCAGGAGAGAATGCAACCGACTCTACCCACCTTGAATGTCCCTTCAGTTTGCGATTCATCTTCCCAGTAGCTGCCTTCCAGAGAATGACCGAGTTGTCGTTTGATGCAGACACGATGTATTTCCCATTAGGTAAGAAAGAAACGGAGTTCACCCAACCTGAATGACCCTCGAGTACATGCTCTATCTCCCCAGTGGTGGCATTCCAGACTCGGACAGTCTTGTCGCCTGACCCAGACACGACTCGTGTGCCGTCAGGGGAGAATGCAACTGAAGTCACTATGTGTGAATGTCCCTCGGGTGCCTGGTCTCTCTTTCCCCTGATCGCCTTGCAAATACGAGCCATCATCATGCGCGAACCAGAGAATATGCTTGTACTGCCACGTGAAAATGACCGCCGATCCACCATCTCCAAGTCGCTCGCCACATCCCAAATCCGGACTGTGCTGTCATCCGCCGCAGATGCCACGTATTTCCCATCAGGCGAGAATGCAACAGACCTCACACAACTCGTATGTCCCTTGAGCACACACTCTGTCTCCCCCGAAGCTATATGCCAAATGCAGACCGAATGATCCCGCGATCCAAACACGACGCGTGCACCGTCATGAGAGAATGCAGGAGACTGCACCGAATTTGAATGTCCCTCTAGTAGGCGCTCTAATTTCCAGCTATCTGTATTCCAAATGTGGACTGAGTCGACATAGTAACCAGATGCTATACGCATCCCATCACACGAGAAGGCAACTGAGCTCCCCCAACCTCTATGTCCCTTGAGTATATGCTCTACTGTCCCCGTTGTGACATCCCAAATACAAATAGTGTCATCTTTCATGGCTGAACGAACATAGTTCCCATCGGGTGAGAACGCAACTCAATCTACCTTCGAATCAAATTTTTGTATGTGCTTTGTCTCCCCTGTGGTGGCATTCCATACCCGAGCAGTGGCGTCACCAGAGCAAGAAACAACAATTTTTCCATCAGGTGAGAAGGCAACTATGCTGACCCACTGTGAATGTCCTTGGAGGATATGCTGTACCTCCCCTGTTCTAGCATTCCAAATTCAAATTGAGCTGTCGGCCGAGCCAGAAATGATTTGTGACCCATCCGGTGAGAAGGCAACAGACCACTCTGCATTTGTATCTGCCACCAGTATGCGTTCAATCTCCCCCGTAGTAGCATTCCAGATGCGAACTGCAGAGTCGAGACACCCAGACACAACACATGTCCCATCAGGTGAGAATCCAACGGAGTGTACATAGAAAGGGTGTGTCATGACATGCTCGAATGGTCCCCATGACCCAGCAATGCCCACCACTACTCTAGGTAAGTTACCAAACAATGTCGGATAGTGATGTCTTATCAGTGCTCATGTAGGGATCCATGCGAGGGCTGAGCCATACATGTTCAGGCAATGATGTGACATGGTCTCAAACACCATCTGCAGGTAGCGACGAGCATCCTCGAGTAGCAACCCGTGGCGGGAATCAATCTTGGAGTATTTCTGGCAAAATGATGAGCTAAACTGCTCTACCATGTTGATTACTAACCAAGTTGGCTTCTTTTTCCATGCTAAGAGACCTCAGCCCAGATCCAAGCTCTCCAAGTGCACTCAGGCACTCAAGCCAGTGCAATAAGTATATATTGGCCAATGTCCCAAGTTCTCTGAGCATCGGTAGAATGTCTGCAGATGGGGATCCAAGAGCCTCTACAAGATGGGAGGCCCAGTACAAGCAGGAGTATCTGAGAGTCTCAGGAATAACGCTAGGATCAGTGATTTCATGGGCTATTCCGACGATACCATGATCACGTAAATTACAGATGTTATGCCGGAGAGACGTATTCAACCTCTGGAGACACTTGATGGCCAATTTGTGGTGGGTATCTGAAGTATCAATGCAGTGTCTATAGCAACGTTTCGGATTGACGATGAACTCTCCAAATGACACGTGAAAGATGGTGATCAGACTACTGTCGGTGATGTGAATCACAGATTGTAATGGCAACAATGCAAATTGAATGTCGCGTGTTTCTAGATCCAGTAGCGATGCGATGTTGTCCATGGACAGTGGAGTTTGAAGGCAGATCACCGCAGCTAGTACATCATGTCCATTTAGGCTTCCGCTCCCAGCTGGCTCGGGAAAGGCCAAGTCTACAATGTGTTGGTAGAGTCTGTCAATCGGCTCCGTATGGGGCGGCGACAAGAGAGGAGAACCGAGTCGGGTGATCTTCATCAACCGAGACCTGTTATCTTTATTTGTTGCACAGATATAACGAACGGTTGTGGCAGCATAAATGAAAAGGTCCACGCACAGATCGAGAAGAATTTCAAACTGATCGGCAGGAGGCTATGGAGGCAAGCCCGCCGAGAATCTATCCATCATG
Organism: Gomphus sp. MG54; assembly: GCA_003314385.1. Classification (NCBI taxonomy): domain Eukaryota; kingdom Fungi; phylum Basidiomycota; class Agaricomycetes; order Gomphales; family Gomphaceae; genus Gomphus; species Gomphus sp. MG54. Next base: position 5,649 of record QLPG01005501.1, read on the forward strand.
CCAATTTCATCCAACGAATTTTGGAGGTATGTGTGAATGTCATTTCGTACTGCATCATGTGTGGCTTCCTGTAGGGAGGTTTTGACAATGCCCACGGTATCCAGCGAATGAAGAGGATGGGTCCTAAAAATCCTTTCAATCCAACTCTCGGGTCGGCTTGTAATGAACACTTTGAGCGGTATGCTGCTCATGCCATCAAGGATAGCCTTGATCAACATTTCTACTATCCCGGGTGCTGAGAATTCGTCCAAGGCATCTATAATGATAATGTAATAAACCTTTTGTTCGTTTTCAGTAGTGGTCTTGATGGGATTGACGACCAAGGAGCGGAACTGTTCAGATAGATCATTGAGATCGGCGACATCGGGTTTGTTCGCAAGGACATCATGGATGACTGATCGGATCTTTGAGTTAGTTCGGGCAAGGATTGTAGCGATCGTAGGGATGATGTGACCTGCATCCATCAATCCTGAGCAAGAGCAGAAGAAGCTTCCCCCAAGCTTGTTTCTCCCATCTAGACATCTGCAGAGGCTGTGGGCAATAGTTGTTTTCCCTGTACCGAGCTGGCCATTGAGCCAATAGACGTTTGGAGATGAAGGATCATCCACCCAGGCTTCTAGATCGGCCAATATCTGCACGCGGGTGTCTTGCATGCATCCGCGCAGTTGGTCACCTTCGACGCTGTACCGCGTGTCATAGGATGCGTGATCGATGGGTTTGAGAAACGCTAACAGATCCTGCAAGACATCTGCACTGTCATGAGTGTGGAAGCAATGTCATCAAGCGACGCTGTACTTACTGGTGGTATTATGGTGGACGGTACTCTGGAAGACCACATCACCCTGCGTTTCTGCAACAAAACTATGATTAGTGATTGGCACTTGGATTTATCGTGAAGAATCTCACTGATGGTGCTCCCAGTAGCGGTAAATTCGATTCTAGGAGAGGACATCGATTATCGGTTCAATTATAAAAGTTTCTGCTGGGACTGGGGTTGACTATGTGAGGTAGGCCGAACGACAAGAGTGTGTGATGTGGGAAGTACGGCCTGCGATGGTAGCGCCAGAACCTTATTGTCAAGTACCAATACTCCCTTTGCTTCCAGGGAGGGCTAACCAATTATTCTAGTAACCTAAAAAGTTATTTCCGTGTGTCTTGAATGCACATATAACTTTTCAACTAAATATTCATGCTGGGGCGGGATCATAACTGGGGGACACAGCTGCCATAAAGTATAGATACCAGACTCGTCCAGCAAGTGGGACAGAATGTCAGTAGAAACAGTTTCACTGATATAGATGGTCATAATACACATCCTTTACACGGAGATGCACTTGGACAGGAAGGCGCTCATTCAACGGTGGGCAATGCCGGAAACCTTTATTGATATGGCACAGATGAGAGTGCAGTTAGGAAGGATAATTGGAAAGGCTGAGCTGGGGATAGTAGTCACCGCCAACCTGACCACATGACACCATGTGGATCTCTTTGCAAATGGATCTGGATGGGGAACACACACTTCCATGGGGATATCTGCCAAAATGATGGCTACAGGGGTCACTAAAGTGAGAAACATGCACATTGATACTCAAGACTCATCAAGTTCTGACTGAGTGCTTGGGAAGCACTGAGGAAATGATGGTTTTCATTCAACAAGATAAATTAATTAGCTGAGATGCTTATTTTGTTCAATAAATTCTTGAGTTAAAGACTGTACACTCTCCAATCAGACAGTATTGAGTCTGAAAAATAATTGATCTTCTGACGTCAAAAGATTACAATCTCATTGTTCCCAACAAGTGCAGCTATGGCTCACCACAGAATGGCATCCTTCCAGATGGTCAATCTTGTCATTGACATTGTGGCTCGGTTCTCATGCTCCACTCAGACACAGCACCGTGGCATGTCGGTTTGGGTCGCCCATTGTTATGTGCTCTGCTCTCGTCCGTCCGGACATGTATGAGAATTATGGATAAGGTCTGTACCCAGCTGAGTGCTTCCCAGAAGTGCTTGAGACTGAGCTGTTTGCATTAAATTCCACCAAAACAATTATTGCCAATATGTCGCCTCCCCATACCCCACGCAAACAAGGACATGCTTCACGTATCATAGGGACTCTCTGCATTCCTATGCACATGCCATTACCAAAAGAAGAACGCAGATTGTGTCCCAAATAAACCACACCCTCTCACCTCGTTTCCCTGCCCAAATGTTACATATTCGTGATCTTGCTCCATGTCAAGCGTCAGTTACTGACGGACTTCGGTACTGCCAAGGGGTGTTGTCAAAAGGTTGGGCGGACTATGGCCAAGTCCTGCAGACCAAGAGTAGTGGCGTTGGCTTCAACGTACTCGTGCGTTGCGCCCTACTTGCCGTGCGTGCCACTGTATTTGCAACAGACAGATACTTGAGGGGATGCTGAGGATGCTGGCCTGAGTCAAGGACTTGACAGAGGAGAAGAAGGTAGAAGGGCCTAAGCCTAGTCGATACCCAGAATGAGGAAATATGTACATGCATGTCCTACTTATATAGGTTAAGAAGCGACATGTGGAATAAGGAATGTGGGACAACAAGGTATGCAGAGCATGTGGTTATTGTCCACAATGAATAAAATTAGAATAAGGAATGCAATGCGGGGATAAAACAATAAAGGACAGGATAATAGAATGTGTCCAAAGATAGGACAATAGGAGGTGCCAGACTATAAGACAAGGCTTGTAACCGAGGATAGTACAAGGCCAGGAAGTCCCGAGGTAAAAAGGGGTGAGGGGTGGGGACAGGGAGTGTGGATGGTGGATGTGCCGAGCCGAAAACTGGCGTACCAAGTGTCATGCATGTAACGCGGGTACTTGGTCGTGGATATGGTGTGATTGCTCGGTCAGCATTGCCGAATAGACGTGTCTCAGTACGGTACTTGATACTCCATCAGACTGGCACCCTGGTTGTGATCAGGGTTAAATGGTTAACAATGTGGCATTGGAATGACGTCATCGGATGTCATCGGTCTGCTGCCATTGCTATTCTTGGGGAAATCATGGTCGGCAGGATCGAGAATAAGATAAATAATATGAATACTGCATGACATTCCAGGGTGGTGAACTGGTTGATAAGGTCTGACCTGATCACCATCTATCATCCTGCTCTGTCGGTTTATGTTTTATATTTGTTGTGCAGTTTGTTGACCCAATGAAAAATTGCTCTAGTGAAATGAGGGTGTACGGTTCCCAGTCGGGGGGAGCTCTCAATGTTTTTTTTTTCATTTTCATGTTCCCAATTTCAGGTATCAAAGGAATCACAGCATGTGGAAGGTACGTAGAGATGGAAAACCAGAAATCAACGTCTATCACACATTTACACCTGGATGTTACAGAATAACTCATGATTCAAATTCTTTCATTAAATTTTGTATAGCTTACACATATAGTGGTAGAAAAATTACTATCACAGCTGAATTTAAACATATTAGTCATGTCATTCTGAGCCTTCCTTGATTGGTATGGCTGCACATGACCGAAGACAGCATATTATAGTGTTGTCTTTGGGTTAATATTGTTTGTCAGATAAGTAGTATTTTTGCTGTATCTACCGAATAAAGCACTCTTTCAAAAAATGAATGATTTTAGTCTAGTGATATGTCAAAATTACAAACGGAAGACTGCCAGATTCATTATTAAATACTCACAAATATCAGACATGATGCAGGGTTTAGAACCTTGGGGCAAAGAATTTTAGATTCACTTTCCAAGAACCTCAGGATGACAAACTGAACTGGCTCATAAAATTCATCCACCCAAATTAAGTCATGGTTTGCTTTGTCGATGAAATGGAATTCGTCTGCTGGAAGTAGCTCATTGAGTCACTCTCCAACCCTGATATCACCATGGTGTTATTGTTGCCTTCTAAATTCAACAAATGATTAGATTAAGTATTTTGGGAAAGATTACCAGATGAACCCACATGAATGATAGAACACTTCAAGCGAGGGGTCTCTGCAATGGTTATACTGTAAAAGCATTCGACAATCCTTGAAGGTAGAGGGCATGACGGAACTTAGACTGAAACATTTAAAAATAGTCCCACTAGGCAAATGTTGGTTTTGCCGTCACTAAGCGGTTGTACCTTTTCAAGGAGGCCTACATGATCGGCTATGGCAATTCCAATTTCCTCATCGGCCCAAACTGTCAAATACCATCAAGACATGAGAATGAAAAATGCAATACCATAACTGTCTCCAGTTTTTTTACAATCATCTTGCCTTGATGTTTAACATCTCGTGTCGTTCAGGAAATCGGCCTTTCTATGCCTAATCCTTCAAGCATGACGGAACAGGTTTTCGAAATCAGTGACTACAAAGAAATATGAGTGACTATTGGGAACAGTTTGGAAAATTCCAGACTGAATGTCTTCCGGGCTTTAAAATCTTCTATCAAGGATGGTCCAATTCGCAACATGGACAACACTATCTCATCGCTGAAACCCCTCATTTGAAGTGTCTTATCATTCGTGTGGGCTTCTTGTATATGTTTTTAGACATCAGCTGACCGATGTACTGGGAACCAATGACACCACTGTGCCCATCAGGTTTGGAGAGAAGATCAAAACGCTACTCGCTGCCACTGAGTTCCTTCCTGTCGAGGGTGCAGATCATGACATGAATTTCATGGGAAAATATTATGAGGAAGTTCGAGTCATTGTACTGAAGTTGTTGCAAAGCTGATTTACAATAAATTAACAGAATTGGCGAACATTTCATGATGTCTTGATTATCAAGTGTGTTTGAGACAGCATGATCGATCTGTTCACTGCTTCCATAATAATTCTCTTTCTCCAAGGTTGTCAAGCTATGAAATTTGTAAATATTATCAATCCATATTTATACCAACTTCACTACGAGCTCGGAAGTGGTTTTTTCTGGATTTTCTTTTTGATATGAATCACTGTAGGTATCATTACTGATATGCTCTTGAACACGGCACTGATCGTTGTAATGAATGTGTGTTTCCTTGATATTCAGAAACATAAAATGGAATGTTTTGGTACATGTTTCCTTTGTGCTTTTATCGGCTAGTATAGCAAATAGTCTTGACCTTGTAATACCTCAATGAGTTTTCATAGGGGAAGGTGGCTCAGCCTAAATTTAACTCAGCTGATGGGATTTTCGTACATGTAGAAACAAAAAATTTCATAAACACAAATGTGGTTGTTTCCAGGAGTAAGATCTACTTTTTCAGATGTAAGCATCGGTATGTTTCCTTGGTAAACAATGAACTGTACATCCACTCACATTTACCGTGCAGATGCTAGTGGCAATGTCTCTTTTCACATCGCCACCAGTACATTCTCATTCTCTTGTAAGTAGAGCTTGTGACCATTCTATCTTTCCTCAAAAAAGTTTATCCGTTGTCTCATGCTGATTAGGGCCAATATTCTCACAATTAGAAGGTAGAATCGCACTAGAGGCTGCGTACAATTCCATCCAACGTGACTCTGCCACCAAATGTGACCCGTGCACTTGCCAAGACATAATCCAGGAGATATCTACCTGGGTGGATAGAGGTGATAACAGGCCAATGTGTTCGCTCTTTGGACCTGCCAGATGTGGTAAAACAACCATTGCACCCAGAATTGCGGAACGAAATGCGAGCCAGGATGCGCACTGAAATGATCTATATCCAAAAGGAAGGCTCACCGCTAGTTTTTTCTTTCCCTGAACCCAGAAGGATCAAGACATTAAGATGCAGTTTTTCCCCATGATCACTTATCACCTAGCTATATCTCTCCCTAATATTTTGGTTCGCATAGAGAGAGTAAGCACTCTCTGCATTCCTACGCACATGATACTCCCAACCCAAGAATGCAGATTGCCATGCAAATGTTGCACATTCGTGATTTTGAAGTGGCAACCTGTTAATTGTAATCAATGTGGTGGTGGAATGACATCATCGGATGTGATGACAAGTTCAGGCACGCCGAAGCTGGTCTGGCCTGCGACCATCCATGATCCGGTTCCATTCTTAGGGAAATCATGATCGGCAGGAACAGACTAAGATAAATAATGTGGACACCGTGTGACGTTCCAGGGTGGTATAATATATGGTTTCACTCATTTGATGGAATAAGATGGTTTTTATTAAGAGTTATTGTAGCCTATGAATTGCTAGCTAGAAATTGTGTTACGCCGAGGCAGAGGGCGCAATAACACCATTTATTAAAGGTTGAATGACATACGTCTCCATGTACTCCAAGAGCACTTTGGGAACACTGCCTACAACAAAAGAAATTGGGGATACCAGAGAATGAATTAATAGAAAACTCCCAAGTATGTCTGGTTTAGAAAAGCGGCAACGAACCTGTAATTAAGGGGAAACCCACTGAGCGAGTGAAATGAGTTGACTGACACCATAGGCTGCCATTCGTTGGTTTAGCCTCAAGAATACAGCCATTTGATTCAAATCAGCCAATTAGAATGCTTGGATGAATGGTACAGTATGGGACAAGGAAACTCAACCAAAAATTTTGACCCAATTTTCTGGCAAAATTGGCTTATTGAAATTGATAGTAGACCATTAAATGAAGTATCTAACATCAAAATAAAGTCAATGTAATGAGCCAATTTTTTTCTAAAATTATTTTTATTTTGGACATGTCAAAATTTTGGCCACACCTCAAAAAAAACCGAAAAATCTGGGAAAAATGTGCAATCAATAGCTATGATTAAGTAATGTATGATTCCGATAAAATTGTGGAAAAAAACTATATATCAACTCATAAACAAATAAATACAAATCCAGCACAATCATGACCTGGCCTTGAGATGCTGTATAATGCCTGCTGGCTGCCATCCAAAACAGAAATGAAAAACATTACTGGACATAATGCAAAACCCTTTGCATTCTGGATTACTTGGTGGTCTGCTCCTGATGCCATGCCTCTGTTTGATACCCGCATCACGTTACTTCTGCCTACTCCAATTCCTGCCACAAATTCTATGATCGATAACTCGACTGCACTAGACAGTTTTGCATTCATATTTGAGGATCAATACTTGCAGGTGCATGATGAATTTAGTAATCACGTCTTTCATGGAGGTTGAGTGCATGTATAGTTGGCATCTGCCCTTCCAAAGGGAGCAAGTGTCTATGGCTTGGGTATATTGTTGAGTATGGCATATAGGGTTTCCTGGGGTTTTCCTGTGCTATTATATCGGAGAGTTGGTTGGAGAAATAGGATAATAATCCACTAGATTTTGTGTGAATTTATCTATATTTATTGATAGGTAAAATATTGCTCTATAGTGTCAAGTGCATGTACCGAGGCCTGGTAGTTCGGCAGTGCCGACCAAGTACCCAGCCAGTGACCAAGCAACATACTTAATACACCATTCCTGACTCGGCACATCCCTCGTTCCCATTCCTCATCCCCATTCCTTATCCACCTTATACTACTCACCAATCCAATAATCCTACCCGTTCCACTCCTTATCCCCTGACCTGTCTTACCTTGGGACATCTTATCCTTGTCTTATCTTCGGCTATGACCCCCTTGTTTTATAATCAGTCACTCCCTATTGTCCTATCCTGGGCCACATTCCTATTATTCTATTTTCATTGTCCCATCCCCGTTTACATTCCTTCATTCTAATTATACTCATTGTGGACAATACCCACATGCCCTGCATACCTTATTGTTCCACATTCCTTATTCCACATGTCACTTCTTAACCTATATAAAAGTTGGAGCCTCTTTCTGTATAACAGGCAATGGTGCAAGGGCTCGTTGGGGTGGTTCTGGCAAGTGAGGGGGTAGTGCTGGCTTCCTTGGAACTCCAAGAATCAGCTTCGGAGGTGCACTGGTTAGGCAGGTGGAAGTCCATAGTTGGCTGTGGTGGGCCTCCGTGAATGCCTCGTTGGCTTCTTGGTCCCAGGCAACCCTTTGTGCCACTTCATACTATCCTTTGGGATCATCAAAGCTCAGTGTCCCACTTTCCAAGAGGGCAACCTTTGTCTGTATCCCCGGTTCGAGACCTCGGCGGAACTTGATTACGATCATTTTGTCATCATGGTACTCTGCAAGATCTATCAGCTCTGTGAACCGGTCAATGTATTCTTCTAAAGAGTCTCTTCCTTGGGACCAGCCTGTCCCTTCTAATCACATAAGGGCGGAGAGTGGTTCGTTCTTTGGGCAGAAATGTCATACGAAGTCTGACTCAAAGGCTTTCCAGTCCGAGTAGTGAGGATGCCCATGCCGCTCACTTCAGAGTATTTTGTTTGCAAAACGGGCCATTCTGTCAGACTTGAAGTAGGAGAGAGCCTAGTGTATCCGAGCCTGGCCATTAGGGAATTGATCTCCACAGATTACAAAGTATATGTTACAGGAGTTGAGGAAGGCTCTCCCCTTCTCTCTATCTCCATCAAAGTCAGATGGAGGTGTAGGCCTGACCCTGGAGTTTCCTTGTGAGATGGTGCTCTGAGGGTCCAAAAATCATGCGCTCGGTATTGGGTCATCCTCTAAATTTTCTTTAGCCCCTGATGCATGGGGTCATTTAGTTTGGCCATAATTGCTCTGAGGGCTTCGCTTATTGCGGCATTCGCCGTTCAGTTTTCCACCAATTCTTACTCTAACCTCCGCAGTCATTCATTGGGGTCCATGCCAAAGGTGGGACTGGTGGGGTTATGTGTGGCTATGGCTATAGAGGAGGGGGAGTCCGGTTTCAAGTACGTGCAGGAGTCGGTACTCTCCAAGTCATTTCCATTGAGTCTGAAACCTCCTATAACTGTACTGCAGTGCGGCTCCCGGTCCTTATTGGGAGAGACTTTCCTGCTGTAAGGGCAACCCTCTTACAGCCACAAGGTATATCTCAGAGGCAAACTAAGCAGGGGGATTCCAAAGGTTTATTATTACTATTTAAATACATATGGAGTTTCTCACCTAAGCAGGGGGATTCCAAAGAGGAAAGTCTAAGGATTCTGCTGCCAGTGAACCCCTTTTATACCCTTTATGTAAGTGGTCTGTGCACTAGCTTACAAATCAATACATCGGAGTTTGTAGAGCCAACTTCCTGGTACTAAGTCCGAGGCTTGGGCACTTATTCTGGGTTCTATTCACTATGCTTTTAAGGTCATTCCTGCTTTCTTGCTCAGTGGTCTTTCAGATTTGGGTGTCTTAGCCTTGGAGTTTGTCGGAGTTCAAAATAGGACTTCAGACCTAGATTGGGCTTTGGAGAGGGTTGTCCCCTGACACATCCTATATACCTCAAACATTGGTTTGATGAGGCAACCAGTTCCTTGTCATTGCATTGAGTGTTTCTCTTCAGGTGAGCAGCAACATGTGTTTTAAAACCGGATAATTGAAATTCCAGCAGCTCTGCAGGGGAAGATATCTTATTCCAAACACCACCTAATTCTAATGTATCTCTTATCTCTTATCGTCTCCTTGGACACCTAGATGAGTAGATGAGTCAAAAAGTGATATTGAAGCAACTTCTCAGGAAATGATGATGAGGAAGTAGCAGTACCTGCAAAGGTGGGATCCAAATTCCCATGCTGGAACTCAAGCCTGTGTACCAATGAGCTCAGAGTATTGCTTGATGACTTTTTGTGGGCTCAGGCCAGAGAAGAAATAAAACTCTAGAGTACCTGTAGAAGTGTTCATCTCAAGTCACTTGAGTGTGGAAAAAAGTAGTAAAGTACCTCCAAGAAGACAATATTTGATAAGAGATACATTGGAATTAGGCGGCATTTGGAGTAAGATATCTTCCCCTGCAGAGCTGCTTGGGCTGTCAGAAAGCAAACCAAGCATCATGTAGTTACTGCACAAGCCATGACATCAATTGAAGTTATACTTAACTAAAATTTACCTCATTACATCAAGATTTGGGGTGAAAAGTTACACTTAAAAGGTTCAAAAATTTGGCAACTTTTAAAACTTGTTGGAAAAACTTCGGAACATGTTTTTTAGATGTATTTTGACATTCTGAATCTGAATCTAACATCAGTCTGTCCCAAAAAATTTGCAGTCACTCAAAACCAAATTGGTTGAGATTGCTTGTCCCTGTCAAGCTTCGGTTACTGACAGACTTCAGTACTGCTGAGGGGTACTGTTGAAAGGGTCGGGCAGACTATGGCCAAGTCCTGCATACCAAGAGTAGTGGCATTGGCTTCAACATACTCATGCGTTGCGCCCTATTTGCCGTGCATGTCACCGATTTGCAACAGACAGATACTCGGGAGGATGCTGGTGATGCCAGTGTAAGGGCAACCCTCCTTCAGACCTGATCTCGCAACTGCCGGAGGCTGGAACCAGCGGGACACCACCCAGCCCTGGACGTCCTCCTAGGCCTGACTATGGGACTTGAACCCAGAGCCTACCCACAGGCTTCTCAGATCTAAGCAGGGGAATTCCGAAGTTCAATTATAGCTACTACCTAAGTACATGTAGGGCTCTCACCTAAGCAGGGGAATTCCGAAGAGGAAAGTCTAAGGATTCCGCTGCTGGTGAACCTCTTTTATACCCTTTATGTAAGTGGTCTGTGCACTAGCTTATAAATCAACACAGGTGCTTATTCCCGGTTCCAGTCATCATGCTAAGATCATTCCTATCTCCTGCTCGGTGGTCCCTCGGACCTGGGTCTCCTGGCCTCGGAGTTGGGGGGAGTCCAAGATAGGGGTTCGGACTTGGATCAGGACTCGGAAGGGATCATCCTCTGACATTGGTGGTCTTTTGGACTTTGGTCTCTCATCCTTGGAGTTTAGGTAGAGTCCGAGATAGGACCTCGGAGTTGGAGAGAGTCTAAGATAGGACCTCGGAGTTGGAGAGAGTCCGAGATAGGGCCTCAGAGTTGGGGAGAGTCTGAGATAGGGCTTCAGACTTAGACCAGGACTCGGAGGAGGTCATCCTCTGACATCAGTGGTCTTTCGGACTCTGGTCTCTCATCCTTGGAGTTTTAGGTGGAGTCCAAGATAGGACCTCGGACTTGTCATTAGGACTCGGAGAGGGTGGTCCCCTGACAGCCAGCCCGAGTCGAGGACTTAACAGAGGGGAAGAAGGTAGAAGGGCCTAAGCCTAGTCGATACCCAGAATGAGGAAATATGTACATGCATGCCCTACTTATATAGGTTAAGAAGCGACATGTGGAATAAGGAATGTGGGACAACAAGGTATGCAGGGCATGTGGTTACTGTCCACAACGAATAAAATTAGAACAAGGAATGCAGAACAGGGATAGAACAATAAAGGATAGGATAATAGAATTGTGACCCAAGATAGGACAATAGGGAGTGGCCGAGTATAAAACAATGGAGTCGTGACCAAGGATAATATAAGGACAGGAAGTCCCGAGGTGAAGCGGATCGAGGAACAGGCAAATGGTGTGATGGAACGTACCGAGCCTAGAATGGCGTACCAAGTGACGTGCATGTGGTGTGGATACTTGTATGTGGACGTAGAATGGCTGCTTGGTCGGCACTGCCAAATAACCGGAACCTCGGTACATGTACTTGACAGTCCCATACTATATACCAAAAATCTTTGCAGAGCTTCCTCAACCACAGCACCATATGTGCTTATGAAAATCCATCAATAGATCTGTTCTTTGAATTTTCAGGGTCAGATGTGCTGTGATTTCCATGTTGAATTGACAGCACACCAAAGCCCAAATTTTACCAAATTCCATGCTAGTCACATGGGTATCACACAACTATGTAAAATGTACACCAATACACCAAGTGTTAACTCCACTTGAAACTTTTGTAGAGTTTCTCCAAGTTCTATTTTACCCTGTAATTCCAACATGAGATTAGGGTAAGTTGGACAAAATCAATAACATAACTATATGATTTACAAGACACTTCAAATGAAGGGCCTGTGAAATGGCTTTCAAAACATTCTCCATGTGCTGAATTGGACCATTCTGGAAGATAGATGTTAAGGCTTGTGGGAATCCTGGAAGATTTTACACCGAAGTTTGGATATTTATAATAGTTGAAGCTGAGCCTGGCCATTAACAGAGTAGGCCCACATTCTCTAGGAGTTCTGAAGGATCATTACAGAAATAATGGTTTCCTGACCAACTTGAAATGATAAATATTAAGACAACATAATTGCAAAAAGCCATCCTGTGACCATTTAGGCTATCACTTGCAATATAGTGGCAGATATCATGAGAGTTGGGCAGGAAATACTCAACAGAAGGAAGACATGTGTGAGATGTGGTGAATATATATCTCCTTTAGGTCTGCTGGAACTAAGAAGACCACCTTTTCAGTTTTAAGATTGGAAAATACAGCAACAAAGAAAGCAGCAACCATCATATGAAAGAACATCCTTTTGGGTTTGATAACCACTACCATGTTGTAATTTGTTCAATTGCTAGCATTGCAAGACTATGAGGGTGCAATCAAAAAAGAAGACACTAATATAGTTGTAAATCTTCAGTAAACCTCTATGACCCAATCACTAGTTATGGTACTGATACATAGGCATGAGATCAATTATGATAATGAGACCTGAGTCATATCCAAAGCACACTTTGGATGTGGACAGGGCATGTGTTGCAAATTCACGGAAATCATGGGGAATCCAGCAAGATTGCAGTGGTGAGTCAGTGAGAATCCAGTTGTTACTGGGTGAGATCAAGATCTGCGGCTCCCCATGAGGAAAGAGATGAAAGTGGCCAGGGAGGACATGAGTGACTCTGTGTCCATCTGGGAATTGGAAGGATTCGTGTTCCGGTAGTAGTGTTGAATCGCCACTGGTAGTGTCCCATATACGGACTGAGCTGTCCCGTGAGCCAGACACGACGTGCATGCCATCAGATGAGAACGCAACGGACTCCACCTGTGAATGTGCTTCGAATGTATGCTCTATCGCTCCAGTGGTCGTATCCCATATCCGGACTGATTGATCGTCTGAGCCAGACACGAGACGCGATCCATCGCAAGAGAAGGTGACGGAGTTCACCCATTGTGAATGACCAGTGAGTATATGCTCTACCTTCTCTTGAGATACATTCCAAATGCGGACAGAGCCGCGGAGACAGCCCGACGCTACACGTCTCCCATCAGGGGAGAATGCAACAGAGCTCACCGAATCTGAATGTTCCTTCAGTTTGCGCTTCATCTTTCCAGTAGCTGTCTTCCAGAGAATGACTGAGTTGTCGTTTGATCCAGACACGATGTACTTTCCACCGGAGGAGAAAGCAACGGAGTTCACCCAGCCCGAATGACCCTCGAGTACATGCTCTATCTCCCCAGTGGTGGCATTCCAGACTCGAACGGTGTGGTCGTCCGACCCAGACACCACTCGTGTGCCGTCAGGGGAGAATGCAATTGAATTAACCCATTCTGAATGTCCCTGGAGCTCCTGGTTTCTCTTTCCCCTGATCGTCTTCCAGATACGAGCCATCGTCGCGCGCGAACCATAGGAAACGCTTGTACTGTTACGTGAAAATGACCGCCGATCTACCGTCCCCAGGTTGCTCGTCACATCCCAAATCCGGACTGTGCTGTCATACGCCGCAGATGCCACGTATTTCCCGTCAGGCGAGAATGCCACGGACACCACACCACTCGTATGTCCCTTGAGCACACGCTCTGTCTCCCCCGAAGCTACGTGCCAAATACGGACTGACTGATCCCATGACCCAGACATGACACGTGTATCGTCAGGAGAGAATGCAACAGAGTCCACCCGATTTGAATGTCCCTCGAGTATGCGCTCTAATTTCCAGCCATCTGTATTCCCAATGCGGACTGAGTTGTCCCAGGAACCAGACACTATACGCATCCCATCACGTGAGAAGGCAACCGAGCTCACCAAACTTGAATGTCCCTTGAGTATATGCTCTACTGTCCCGGTTGTAACATCCCAAATACAAACAGTGGTGTTATGCAACCCAGACACAACATATTTCCCATCAGGTGAGAACGCAACGCACGTCAATGGAGAATCAAATTCTTGGATGCGCTGTGTCTCCCCTGTGGTGGCATCCCATACCTGAGCAGTGGAGTCATCAGAGCAAGAGACAACAATTTTTCCATCAGGTGATAAGGCAACCATGCTGACCCACTGTGAATGTCCTTGGAGAATATGCTGTACCTCCCCTGTTCTGGCATTCCAAATTCGAATCGAGCCGTCGGCCGAGCCAGAAATGATTTGTGACCCATCGGATGAGAAGGCAACAGACCGCACTGTACTTGTATGCGCCACCAGTATGCACTCAATCTCCCCCGTAGTAGCATTCCAGATGCGAACTGCATAGTCGAGACACCCAGACACAACACGTGTCCCGTCAGGCGAGAATCCAACGGAGCATACATTGGAAGGGTGTGTCATGACATGCTCGAATGGTCCCCATGACCCAGCGATTCCCACCACTACTCTAGGTAAGTTACCAAACAATGTCGGATAGTGATGTCTTATCAGTGCTCGTGTAGGGATCCATGCGAGGGCCGAGCCATACGTGTTCAGGCAGTGATGTGACATGGTCTCAAACGCCATCTGCAGGTAGCGACGAGCATCCTCGAGTAGCAACCCGTGGCGGGAATCAATCTTGGAAATTTTCTGGGAAAATGATGAGCTAAAATCTCTACCATGTTGAAAACTAACCGAGTTGGCTTCTTTTGCCATGCTAAGAGACCTCAGCCCAGATCCAAGCTCTCCGAGTGTACTCAGGCACTCAAGCCAGTGCAATAAGTGTATATCGGCGAATGTCCCAAGTTCTCTGAGCATCGGTAGAATGTCTGCAGATGGGGATGCAAGAGCCTCTACAAGATGGGAGGCCCAGTACAAGCATGAGTATCTGAGAGTCTCAGGAATAACGCTAGCATCAGGGATTTCATGGGCTATTCCGACTATACCACGATCAGGTAAATCGCAGATGTTACACCGGAGAGACGTATTCAAAATCTGGAGACACTTGACGGCCAGTTTGTGGTGGGTATCTGAAGTATCAATGCAGTGTCTATAGCAACGTTTCGGATTGACGATGAACTCTCCAAACGACGCGTGACAGATGGTGATGGGACTGGTGTCGGTGATATGAATCACGGATTGTAATGGCAACAAGGCAAATTGAATGTCGCGCTTTTCTACATCCAGTAGCGATGCGATGTGGTCCATGGACAGTGGTGTTTGAAAGCAGATCACCGCAGCCAGTACATCGTGTCTGTTTGGGCTTCCGCTCCTGGCTGACTGGGGAAAGGCCAAGTCTACAATGTGTTGGTAGAGCCTGTCAATCGGCTCCATATGGGGTGGCGACACGAAAGGAGGATCGAGTCGGGTGATCTCCGTCAACCGAGACCTGTTATCTTCATTTGTCGCACTGATATAACGAACGGCCGTGGCAGCATAAATGAACAGGTCTGCGCACAGATCGAGAAGAATTCCAAACTGATCTGCGGGAGGCCACGAAGGCAAGCCTGACGAGAATCGATCCATCATGGCAATTTCATTCAACGAATTTTGGACGAATGTGCGAATATCATTTCGTACCGCATCCTGTGTCGCTTCCTTCAGGGAAGTTTCAATGACGACTGCGATATCCAACGAATTATCAGGACGGGTCCTAAAAGCCCTTTCAATCCAACTCTCTGGTCGGCTTGTAATGAACACTTTGAGCGGTATGTTGGTCATGCCACCAAGGATAGCCTTGATCAACATTTCTACTATCCCCGGTGCTGAGCATTCGTCCAAGGCGTCTATAGCGATAATGTAATAAACCCCTTGTTCGTTTTCAGTAGCGGTCTTGATGGGATTGACAACCAGGGAGAGGAATTGCTCAGATAGATCATTCAGGTCAGCCACATTACGCTTCATCTTCAGAACCTCTTCTATGGCGGAATGTATTTTTGCGTTTGATTGAGCGAGCTGGCTGGCGATTGTAGGGATGATGCGACGTGCATCCATCAATCCTGAGCGAGAGCAGAAGAAGCTTCCCCCAAGCATGTTTCGCCCATCTAGACGTTTGCAGAGGCTGTGGGCGATAGTTGTTTTCCCTGTACCGAGCTGGCCGTTGAGCCAATAGACGTTTGGAGTTGAAGTATCATGCGCCCAGGCTTCTAGATCCGCCAATATCTGCACACGGGTGTCTTTCATGCATCCGCGCGGTAGGTCACC
>QLPG01005505.1:0-27495 GCA_003314385.1 Gomphus sp. MG54
TATTTAAGCGCCAGAGAACGCACATGCAAAAGAGAAAAGCACAAAAGAGAACCAAAGATACAAGTGCAAAACACAAATGCAGGGGAATAAAATCATGACCCAACAAGTTCGAAACCCAGATCCTTTCGGCGGTTCCAACCCCAGAAAATTACAAACCTTCCTTGTACAGTGCAACCTAATTTTTCGGGATGACCCAGAAACCTTCAACACCAGTAGCACCAAAGTAACCTATGCGCTATCATATCTAACCGGAACCACCCTGGACTACTTCGAACCCACCTTCACCGCCCATGACGAACCCCTCTGGCTCCACGACTATAACGAATTTACCTCCGAACTCAAAACAAACTTTGGCCCCCATGACCCGGAAGGCGAGGCAGAACTGGACCTCGAGAAACTCCATATGTGTGACGACCAACACATCATGGAATATATGGTCGAGTTCAACCGCCTTGCCACCCGTACCCTTTGGGACGACTCCGCCCTTCGCCACCAATACTACAAGGGGCTCCCGGGAAGAATTAAGGATGAAATAGCCAGGACAGGAAAACCATCCTCCCTGCCGGAACTCCGCCTCCTGTCCCGATCCATCGACGCACGATACTGGGAGCGAAAATCAGAAATCACCAAGGAACCCACCTGGACACTCGACCCCCAACAGATGCCCAAACTTGACAAAAATGGGAAACTCATGCCCCTGGAACGACAACGCCGCTTCAGGAAGGACCTCTGCTTACTCTGCGGCAAAGTGGGCCACAGGGTCAAAAAATGCCCTAAGAAGGAAAGTACCGACTTGGCAACGACAACCCCGGCACGAATGAAGGAATGTTCTGAAGCTGTCGACACTCCCGTCATACTCCGACTCAACGCATCCACCCTCTCAAGCCCAAATGCACTGACCATTCGTCTAACCTCCGACTCCCTACCAGGACAACATCTGAACACGCTCGTTGACTCAGGATCGATACACTGTTTCCTCGATTCAAAACTAGCATCTAGATACAACCTTCAGTGCCAAGACATTATGCCCATCCCACTAAGACTTTTCGACGGGACCTCCAACTCCTCCATTCGCAAGACCATCGAACTTCCGATTCGCTTCCCCCAAGGGGAACGACACTCCGTGACCTTTTTCGTAACTCCACTTGACTCGAGCTGCTTGGTGGTCTTGGGACATAACTGGCTTACCTGCTTCAACCCAACAATTGACTGGGTTTTGGGCAACATATCCTTCAAACCCCCACTGCCGACCGACTCCGTGAAACCGCCCGAACCTATAGCCCCCTCTCACCACTCTCCTGACCCCTCGAAAAAACCACTCATTGTGCCCAAGGTGGCATTGATCAATGCAGCAGCGTTCACCCGCATCTCGAAGATGGAGGGTACCCAGACCTTCCAACTACTGCTCTCCGACCTCAACAAAATCAAGGACGGCCCCATAGACCTATCCAACATCCCAAACGAATACCACGAATTTCAGTACGTGTTTAGTAAAAAGTGTGCCAACACCCTGGCCCCACACCGACCCTACGACCTAAAGATAGACCTGGAGGAAGGAGCCTCACCCCCCTTCGGCCCCATCTACTCCCTGTCAGAAAGCGAGCTGAAATCGCTGCGTGAATTCTTGGACGAACACATCTCCATGGGGTTCATCCGACCATCCCGCTCACCTGGTGGGGCACCCATCCTGTTCGCCCGAAAGAAGGACGGTTCCCTACGTTTGTGCGTCGACTTTAGAGGTCTCAACAAAATCACAAAAAAGGACCGGTACCCGCTACCCCACATCTCTGACCTACTCGACAGCCCCCATAAGGCTAAAATCTTCACTAAAATAGACCTACAACACACGTACCACCTCGTCCGCATCCAAGAAGGCGACAAGTGGAAAACCGCCTTCCGCACCTGCTACGGATCCTTCGAGTGGCGCGTCATGCCCTTCAGACTGAGCAACTCCCCGGCCGCTTTCCAACGCCTTATGAACGACATCTTCTCCGACCTCCTCAACGTTTCGGTGCTGGTCTACCTAGACGACATCCTGATATACTCCAATAACCTGGAAGAACACAGGAAACATGTGCGCAAAGTCCTGAAACGACTCCAAACGAACCACCTGTATGCCCGAGCAGACAAATGCCAGTTCCACGCCGACACAGTGGAATACCTGGGATACATCCTATCTCCGAATGGCCTCACCATGGCTAACGACAAGGTCAAGGTGATCCAGGACTGGCCTGAACCGCACAAGGTCAAGGATGTCCAGTCCTTCCTCAGATTCGCAAACTTCTACAGACGTTTCATTTTCAACTATTCCAACATCACGATTCTGCTAACCCATTTGACATGGAAAGACGCACCTTGGAACTTCTCCGAAGACTGCAGGACATCCTTCGAAACCCTCAAGAAGGCCTTCACCACAGCCCCGGTGTTAAACCAATGGACCCCCGGCTCCCAACTCGTCGTTGAGATGGATGCCTCCGACTACGCCCTGGCGGCCATCCTATCCATAATCTCCCCCACAGACAATGAGATACACCCGATTGCCTTCCACTCCAGAACGTTTTCACCCCCAGAACTGAACTATGACATACATGATAAGGAACTGCTCGCCATCTTCGAGGCCTTCAAAACCTGGCGGCATTACCTGGAAGGCGCACCCCACCCCATCGACGTTGTAACAGATCACAAAAACCTGGAATACTTCCCGACGACCAAACTTCTCACCCGCCGACAAGTCCAATGGTCAGAATACCTTTCACAATTCAACATGACCATCCGTTTCCGCCCGGGACACCTCGGAGCCAAACCGGATGCTCTAACCAGACGATGGGACGTCTACCCCAGAGAGGGAGGGAACAACTACGCCACGATCAACCCCCACAACCTCTGACCCGTCTTCTCCATGGAACAGCTATCCGCCTCCCTACGGGCCATGGCACTATACTTCCCGTCTCTACGAGCGGCCACAGTAATGGACACAGAACGACTCCACAGCGACATCCGCACAGCAATCTGAAACGATCCAGAAACCTCGGAAAAACTTGACAACCCCAACGGAAAATGGTCGGCCACACCAGATAACCTCCTCCTCCTCGACCAGCGCATCTACGTCCCGGACAGCGACGATCTGCACCTACGAATCCTGCAAAACAAGCACGACCACCCCGTCTCCGGACACTTCGGACAAAATCGGATGCTTGACCTCATCAGGAGGGAGTACACCTGGCCCGGACTCCGAAAAACCGTGAAGTCCTATATCAAGTCCTGCACAACCTGCATGCATGCCAAAACACAAAGATACCGACCGTACAGCCTCCTGAAACAACTACCGGTCCCCATACGCCCGTGGAACTCCATATCAATGGACTTCATCGAAAAACTACCCCTGTTGGCTGGATACGACTCCATCCTCGTCATCATAGATCGACTCACCAAACAATCCATCTTCATCCCGACCCACGACACCATCACATCCCCCCTCCTAGCCAAACTGTTCATGCTCCACGTATTTTCAAAACACGGAGTCCCATTGCACATTACCTCGGACCATGGAACTGAGTTCGTATCTTCCTTCTTCAGGTCCCTGGGGAAGGCCCTAGACATGAAACTACACTTCACTTCTGGGTACCATCCAGAAGGTGACGGACAAACCGAGCGAATGAACCAAACATTGGAACAATACCTCCGGATCTACTGCAACTACCAGCAGGACAACTGGGCGGACCTCCTCCCAATCGTGGAATTCGCCTACAACAACGCCCCCAACGCGACAACTGGAATATCGCCCTTCTTCACCAACAAAGGATACCACCCAGACATCACCTTCCACCCCGAGCGTGACCTGGCCTCCTCAAGAGCACACGATTTTGCAGTAGACCTAGATGAACTGCACCAGGAGCTCCGAAAAAACATATCCGCAGCTCAGCAACGCTACGCCGCCTCAGCAGACCAACACCGGTCCCAAGGACCGGAGGTCAAGGTCGGAGACAAAGTTTTCCTCAAATCAGACAACATCCAGACCACAAGACCCTCCCGGAAGTTGTCCGAGAAATACCTAGGACCCTACGAGGTCATAGCCTGAGTAGGACCGGTATCCTACACCCTTCACCTTCCAAAAAACATGAGGTCAATCCACCCCATCTTCTACGTCTCGATGCTGGAACCTTCAACTCCCAATACCTTCCCCAACCGCACAATACCACCGCAGCCGCCGATAGAGATCAATGGGGAACGTGAATACGAAATAGTGGAAGTCCTGGACTCGAAGATCGATCGACATCATGGCTGCCAACTCCGATACCTAGTCAGATGGACTGGTTACAAAGGAACAGAAGAAGAGACCTCCTGGCTCCCCGCCACAGAACTGAACCATGCGAGAGAGGTGGTTTCAGACTTCCACCGTGCCTACCCACTCAAACCAGGTCCAGGGAGACCAAACGACCAGCCTTGACCACCCTATACATCGTTTGTCAACCAAGGACCTCGAGGGCTCGGTCCTAATGGGGGGGTACTGTTATGCCCCATGCCTCCAACAAACCCACACCAACCCCCACAATCACCCACCCCTGTTTCCGAATCCTCCCCGACCATCGAAGCACGGACCCGTTCCCATTCCCGTTCCCGTTCCCGTTCCCATAACATCCGTCCGAACCACCACTAATCCGATCCCAATTCCCGCAACCTATTTCCACATCTTAATAACCGACACGCTAGTTTATCGCATACCTTACCCCCTTGTTCTTCCTTACTATTGACCCCTTGTACTCCCTTTCTTCTTGTTTTATGACCGGCAAAAATAGTACAAGGATAAGCCACATGTATATAGTCTGACAGACGACTGGACTGTTCGCCGGTATGAATATCGATTTAGTCTCCCACCAGTTTCCGATTCATTTCCGGTAAACTCCCGCCTCCTTTTCCGAAATTAGGGACAGACGATCGAGGAGGGTGCAACACATAAGTTGAAGCCAAGTCCCTTCGACCTCGAACACCTCAGCGACCGGATTGAACTATTCCACGACCTATCCTAAGTTTCCGGCACCTCCGTCTCTGTCCGTAGTCCGTCCGACTTCCGTCTCGGTCCTCGGCCCCATTACGGACCTTCGCGCTAACCCGGATAACCCCTCGGAAGTACCAGCCAAGCGCCTGACATGCGGACTTAACACCCCTGCCCCATGTTCTGCTCACTGCCTCGTTTGTCTGCATACCTCGTGGGTCACTTTACAGTTAGCTTTTTGGATTATTTGTTCTACTACATTGGATCCACATTTGACATTAGTACTCTATCTTTTGAAAGATGTTGAGGCTGAGATTTCCCAGTAGTACTGGGCAATCAGCTCTGTCCTGAACCTGCAGGTAAGAACAATACCTGTTAAACCCGTGGGTACCTGTACCTGTCAAGTCCATGTACCGAGGTCCCGGATATTCCCCATTGCTGACCGAGCAACCCTCTTACATCCCCATACAAGTGTCTACGCCACACACACGTCACTTGGTACTATGTCCTTGGTTCGGCACATCCGTCATACTGCTCGTCCGTCTCTCGACCTGCCCCACCTCGGTACCCCCTACCCCTTGTGTTATCCTCGGTTACAGTCATTGTTTTATATTCGGCCACTCCTTATTGTCCCCTTTCGAGTCACGATCCTATTATACTGTCTTTTATTGTTCTATCCCTGCTTTGCATTCCTTGTTCTAATTTTGTTCGTTGTGGACAACAACCACATTGCTCTGCATACCTTGTTGTCCCACATTCCTTATTCCACATGTCGCTTCTTAACCTATATAAGTAGGACATGCATGTACATACTTCCTCATTCTGGGTATCGACTAGGCTTAGGCCCTTTCTACCTTCTTCTCTTCTGTTAAGTCCTCGACTCAGGCCGGCATCTTCAGCATCCCCCTGAGTATCTGTCTGTTGCAAATACAGTGGCACGCACGGCAAGTAGGGCGCAACGCACGAGTACGTTGAAGCCAACGCCACTACTCTTGGCTGCAGGACTTGGCCATAGTCTGCCCGACCCTTTCGACAACACCCTTCGGCAGTCCCGAAGTCCGTCAGAATCCGGCTCCTGACAGTACCCGTACCCACAATAACCCCCTACCCATTGCTAAGGGTATGGGTATTCTCGGGTACGGGTATGGGTAGGCACAAAATACCCGGGGGTTACCCATGCCAATCACTAACAGAAGGGGTGGAATCAAGTGAAGTGGAATGAACCAAGGAGGAACCAAATATACTGAGCTCAGACCATGTACGAGTGAAGAATGACTTTGTCACTTACAGGTGGGATTAGATGGTAAGATATTTGGCTGGTATGACCAAGTGAACTGAGGCTTGGTATCATGTACTTAACAATATAGAGTTATGGTAAGGACTTTGGTTGGTATAACTGAGTCAACCAAAGCTCAATAAATTATACTTTGACACTGCTCTAAAATTGGTCCTACCATGTACATCAGCCTAAAATATATTTACACTTGTTAATATAGACTCTCTAGAATAGAGTCTAAATATTATGGCTTAAATTTCAATAATAAAATTAGTAATTCACACACACCATCTGGATGTGTTGAGTATACTGTAGAGGCTGATATCATATCTGATTGGGGAGTAGCTCTTCTAGTTGTTCATCATTATTTCAAATTGCTTGCCTGCCATTGGGAGGTTGGTACCAAGTTATTTGGTAGACAGTATTGAACTCTACTACAGACTCTGTAACATCTCATGGATAATCAAGTGGGTAATAAATCTACTAAAGTTAAACTAAGTTTGTTATACCTCACCTGTACTTATGATAGATAATAGGTGAGTGACTGGGGTTGTTAACTTATTAGTGCCAATAACTATATTTTTAGACTATACAGACAATTAGGAATAAATAGAAATCAATGATCATATGAGATTACCTGATATAATATAGGATCACCAACTATCACTAAAATTATTTTAATATATTATTATAATGAATGGTGAGATATTATATTATGTAATATCATGGTTGTTATTATAATTACAAGTGATCACAATACATAATTAATAATCAAGAAGGATGTGGTATATTCATCCAATATTATTTCACCTCTCAACTGATTATATTGAAGTGTATATTTTTATTTAATTTTTTTCCACAAGAATGGTATAACTGAAATTTCAATTTGTCACTTTGGTCTGGAACAAACAAAGGACAAAAAAATTCCATTTGATATCTAAGGATCAGTAAGGATCACTAAAGATCACTTGTGAACTCATTACATTTCATTTTCATTTCACAATGACTTATATCACAAATCACATTATATATATGTCAATCTTAGGTACTTTTATGTGTTCATGGACAATCTTATAAGAAAAATGTATTTCATATCAAATCATCTGGAGATGAGATCTTAGGAGATTTTGAATTATCCCACAAAGTTGCCAAATAACTATAATTTTCACACATTATCTCCTCTGATGATTTAAGATCATCTTGGCTGGTTGACTTCATTTTTATTTTTGTCCAGCACTCAACACCAAAGCCAGCTGCCTGAAAACTAATTTTTCATTTAGAAAATTTCTATGGTATTTTTATCACAAGGAACTTCATATCGGATTGGAGAGGTTCAATGTTAAATTTCAAACAGAATGGCTTTGATATGACGGAACGGTTGCAGTTTTGTTTTCGTCTGCATGAACGGATGTAAATTTGGCACGCACCGTACCTACCACAAACTGGTGTAAGATTACTGATCATGTAGTTCAAGCAGAGGAGTAGTCCTTCTCCTTAAAGAAGGATTTACTAAGCTTGTGAGGTCTAGGGTTAATATATACGACAGCTTTCATTGATTACGACTTGTCCATTTGCCTGATCTCCAAAACCACTCGCATTTGTTTGCTCAGTCCTTGTCCTTTTGAAGAGAAGCCCCAACAGGAAAAACAAATCCATTGCAACAAATTAGGCGAGCAACAAGAATCCACAGACACAGGAACAAGAAAATATACATGTGAGGCAGTCCACAAATTAGATAGCAGAAAATCAAAGCAAATCAGAACAGACAAAGCAGTCGTGCTAAGGTATAAAAAGAGAACCAACCTCCAAAAGCGAAACCAGATTACGGCGGAGAGAAATCGAAGAAATCTAAGAAAAGGGGGAAGAGAAAAAGAAAACCGAGACAGCAGGCAACGAGGTGTATCACTAAAGCCAACTTCTGGCATGACCAACGTACGGCACGGTAAAGGAAAGGGCCAGACATGGGCGGCCCAGAGAATGGGTTCTTAAAAATGATGCATTAGCACCAATTCCGCTCGCATAACAAAAAAATGAGCAGAAATCACCTATGAACCCATCTTTGCACTCGTTTCCCACTTCGGGATGCGCAGAGCGAGAACCGATGGACATGTGCGGAGAGCGATGGCCGCATTTGTCAAAGTCCACGTACCGAGGTCCCGCATATTTGCCAGTGCCGACCAAAACAACCATCCCACGTCCATGTACAAGCATCCACGCAGCATGCATAACGCGTCTCGGTTCCGTACATCCGTCACCCACGTACAAATATCCACGCCGCATGCACGTCACTTGATACCATGATCTCGGATCGGCACATCCGTCATACTATTCGTCCGTTTCTCGATCCGCCCCACCTCGGTACCCCCTACCCCTTGTGTTATCCTCGGTTACGGTCATTGTTTTATATTCGGCCACTCCTTATTGTCCCCTTTCGAGTCACGATCCTATTATATTGCCTTTTATTGTTCTATCCCCGTTTTACATTCCTTGTTCTAATTTTGTCCATTGTGGACAACAACCACATTGCTCTGCATACCTTGTTGTCCCACATTCCTTATTCCACATGTCGCTTCTTAACCTATATAAGTAGGACATGCATGTACTTATTTCCTCATTCTGGGTATCGACTAGGCTTAGGCCCTTCTACCTTCTTCCTCTCTGTTAAGTCCTCGACTCAGGCCGGCATCTTCAGCATCCCCCTGAGTATCTGTCTGTTGCAAATACAGTGGCACGCACGGCAAGTAGGGCGCAACGCACGAGTACGTTGAAGCCAACGCCACTACTCTTGGCCTGCAGGACTTGGCCATAGTCTGCCCGACCTTTTCGACAACACCCTTCGGCAGTACCGAAGTCCGTCAGAATCCGGCTCCTGACAGCATTCAGCGTCGCGGTGGATGTTGGCGCGGTCTTCCAGGATCAGATGCCCTTTATCCTCATGTGACTCGTGTGGTCGATTGTTGCCCAGTTCGAATTCCCAGCTGACGGCAGGGCTATGGCTGGCCTGGGGATGGGATCTGAAAGATAATGCATTAGCATCAATTGCGCGAGCAAAACCAACTACAAAAATTAGTAGAATTCACCTATCGACCCATCTTTGTACTTATTTCCCACTTCGAGGTGCGCAGAGCGAGAGCCGATGGACGTTTGTGCAGGGCGAGAGCCGCCTTCAGCTTCGTGGTGGTTATTGGCGCGGTCTTCCGGGGACAGATGCTTCTTGTCCTCATCCGACTCGTGTGGTCGATCGTTGACCAGTTCGAGTCCTCAGGTCACGGAAGGGCTACTGCCTTCCTGGAGGATGGGATCTTAAAGATAACGCATTAGGATCAATTCCGCGAGCAAAACCAAACAAAAGCATTAGCAGAACTCACCTAGAGACCCATCTTTACACTCATTTCCCACTTTGGGGGGCGCAGGGCGAGAGCCACCTTCGGCTTCAAGGTGGCTATTGGCGTGGTCTTCCGGAAACATATGCTGCTTGTCCTCGTCCGACTCGTGTGGTCTATCGTTGACCAGTTCGAGTTCCCAGCTCACGAAAGGGCCACTGGAGTCCCGGGGGATGGGTTCTCAAAGATAACACATTAGGATCAATGTCGCACGCCAAAAAAAAAAAAAAAAAACCCCTGAGCACAACTCACCTTTCAACCTATATTTGCACTTGCTTCCCAACTCGAGTCACCGGCTCGCGGAGGAGCATGTACCGGCCTTCAAGCCACTTCCCACTTGCTTCCTACTTCAAGTCCCCAGCTAACGGAGGGCACCTATAAGCCATTAAACCGCATCCCTCTTGCATCCCACTTCAAGTTGCCAGCTCACAGAGGAGCACCTATCAGCCATGAAGCCGCTGCCCACTGAAATCCCAGTTCGAGTCTCCAACTCACGGTGGAGGAGCACCTGTCAGCCATGGAACCGCCTCCCGCTCCGAGTCCTGCGCTCATGGAAGAGATGTACATTGAACTCCTTCGCAGGAGTGATGTCCTCGCCCTCTTCCATGGCAACATACCCCTTCCAGCCCCTTTGAGTACGCTCGGCACCTTTGCACTTGTTGGGTGTTGGTGGTGGTGAAACAACAGCGGAGGTGGAGGCAACGGCAGAGGTTGAAGCGAAGGTGGAAGTGGAGGCAGTAGCAGAGGCAGACTGCAAATCAACAGTGCATGATGACGTGGATGGGACAGAAAGGGAAGTCCCATGCGAGGATCCAGTGACCATGCGAGGATCGCAACCTGGGGTGCTGCTTTTGGGACCGACAGATCTGGATTTGGAGGCGCGAAGACGGGTAGCACGTTTAGTCTTGGACACTCGTGCCTTTGCTTTCGCTTTCTCTGCCGCGGTCTTGGCGATTTTGCAGGGCCATTGACAGGCGACATCCTTATTGTTGACCTCATCAGTGCAAACACGTTTCCCAAGAGCACTCTTCCTGACTTGACGAGCAGGTTCGGCTTTGTCATCAAGATCCATGAGTTCCTCATCACTGTGAAGCACCAGGATGGCCTTGGACGGTCTGCCATGTACTTGAGTCGTCATCGGCACGGGAGTCGCGGTGGATGGTGATGGTGATTTTGCTGATGTTGGGGCGGTGGGTGCTACTGGTCCGATGACAGTCGTGGAGGCTACGGTGTCGCTAGACACTGGTTCCCTCTGATCCTCATGCTCCCAGTCCACCTGGCCCTCAACCGCTATAGCCGGCCCAAGCTGCTCGAGGCTGGAGTCCATCACAATAGGCTGGGACTCCTCTTCCTCCTCTTCGACTTTGATATCGACATCACTTCCGATATCGACGTCACTTTCTATCTCGACATCAGCTCCGGTGGCAAATCCATGACCCGCGGCATTACCCGGACTAGAAATCGTGCCAGTGTCTGGAGACTCAGCACGTGCCTCTATGATCGGAAATGGGATTCAATTGATGTGGCCTGGAGAATTCACGAGGTCGAACAACTGTAGCCCGTGGTGTCTGTGAGATGGAGGGGACTGTGGCATCAGGGTCGAGGGGAGAATGGAGGGGCCTTGAGGGACAGAGGGGTCTTAATGATAGCAAAGGTCCGATGTGCTGTGAAGAGCGGAGGTACTGGAAGGGGGAGGGGTTCCGAAGGTCAGAGGGGCCATCCGTATTATCGCGGAACCCAGGCGAAGGTGGGCGGGAATCTGGGAAGTGGGAGACGGGGGATACAGAAGACAGAAGCTCGGTCCGAGGTGAGCGCGAGCACCACGACTGTAAATCGGAGTTGTTTGCTAAATAGTCATTGGTGGATGAGGGGATATTCGCGCCGTTGTTTGTTGTCGTTGTACCAGGTCTGAGTCTGCTAACGGATGGGTTTCTATATAAGCTATAGAATCTTATGATGGTTATTGGTAACTGTAATTACCTGCTGGGAGTGGTTGCGACCCTGTGCTGATACCCATGGACTAGAGCGGGAGCCTCTGGCACCATCCACAAAGTGCTGAGGGTGCCGATCTGGGTATGGGAAAGAAGGATGGGGTGTTGGAAGGTCCAAGAGTGGAAGGAGCCGTTGCATGTGGCTCCCAACCCGCTCGGATACCCATGGGACTGAGGGGGCACCGTCTGGGAATGGAAACGAAGGTGCGGGAAAGGGCAACTCTGGGAGCGGAGGATAACCGCGAAGGTAGTTTCCTCCCTGCTCCAGGGCCAGGTGCCTTGAACCGGAGGCCCGAGGACCATCGACGATGTGCTGAGCACGCACATATGGGCGCTCAGGTGAAGCGGAGCCGAAGCGCCGAGTGTACCCTTGATCCTAATCACAAACAAGTGTAAGCGGAAAGTCCATGATTTGTAAAACAATAATAGGTGCTAACCTGTTCCCTGCCGGGCTCACCGTTCGCACTGAGCAACGGTGGATGCATGGGCCAGTGTTCGTGGAGTGGATACATCTGAATCACAAACAAGAAGAGGATCTCAGCACAAAATTTGATTTAGAATAAGCAAACTAATACTGCTTACCTGGCCACCACGTTGCTTATGCCAATTTGGGGCCAGAAGGGACTGGGCTGGAATACGCGACCGCCAGAATTTACTTACATTGAACAATGACGAGTTCAAGTAAGAGTCGTCCCCAGCGGTATTCTCGTTGGTAATCCTGCGATTACCCTGCCTCCAGTATTGCTCCTCTCTAATGTATCCAGAGGAGCCAACGTCCTGGAAGACGTCATCCGGCTGCGCACCACGGTGCCCTTGAACCGGATGCTCGGTTCGTATGGCGAAACGAGCAGGTGACCGTTGCTGTCTGCTCACATGTGGATAATGGTGATCCATGAAGGAGGTGACATGTCTGGGGACAGGTTGCACGATCGAGGGACGCGCGGACACTTGAGGCGGTGAAGGAAGCCGAGTGAGGGGAATGGACCTGTGAACGAGATGAGGTGCGCGGGGTGGCAACAGTGATGGCTGAGGGAAGTCCTCCACATTCGCATGGTCAGTGATGCCGGACTGAGATGGGATAGACAGAGACAGCGAACGCAAAATGGTGTGGGTGGAGGATAGGAGGGACTCAGACCGGGACTGCGAGTCAACGGCAATAGAGGCGGAGGAGGATGACGCGTCTGGGGAGGGTAGGATTGACGCGTGGGGAACCTCCGTGTATTCCCACTCAGACTCGTATATGGGGTCCTGAGGGGAGGGCCGAGGTGGGACCCGGTAGAACAGGGAGGGGTGTGTGGATGCCGGGGGGAGCCGCGGGAGCAAGGGTGCGATGGCGGGCGGGAGGTCGACGCGGGGGATAGTGACCTCCGGAATGGTGGGAGATGGGGACCGAGGCTGGAAGGCATTCCCCTTCTGGCCGCTCGAGCCAGCCTGCGCCTCAGAAGGCGGTCGTGGCACAACGGCCGCCTGCACTGGTTGTTGAGGACCAGAGCAAAGGCGACGCTCGATACGCATGACACCTTTGAGGGACTTGATTTGTGCGCGCAAGGAGACCTCGCGCAGCATAATCTGTTGGGGCTGGGTGGCGTCCTCTGCACCCTTGAGGTCGGAGGCGTCCTGACACGGGTGGCGATTAGCTTATCTTGGCAGGCGGATCAAGAAAAAGAGTGTACTCACAGTATCTTCTCCCACACCCCCTTCTCCGTGGAAACGAGTTGGTTCCAACGGGGGGTCGCGATGTCCTGCCACCACTGAAGTGGCAGTCCTGCGACGTGACAAAAAATGTGAGAAATCCATGGGATTCAAGATTGAGTGTGTTGAAGAGGTTAAAGTAGAAGACGCTGGGACACGCTTGGACTTTAAGCCTGAGAGTGCAAGTGAGGGTTCACTGGGGGGCTGGTGGCGCAGTGGACGGGTTATAAACGGAACTGCGGCGCTTCAAAAAACTAGGTTTTTGGGGCATTTGGCGCGCAGATTAATATTCAGTGTGATGGGCACATGTCACTTTTTTGTGCTGACAGGAACGTATGCGAATACTAGCACAAGGTTTGGCTTGCCTGCTGTCCACTTTCAGCTCGCTTCCTTTGGTTGCTTCCCCAACAAGTCCGGGAATCTGATGCTGCACTCGTGCTGCCAGCAAGGGTCGAAAGATATTGGATTGTGCTCACATCCCAGGTACAAAACTCGATGCTGTCTCTTACCATAATAGTCCGACCCCGTAGGTTGGCCCTAAGTGGCAGCACACACTTGATATAGAAATTCTAATTATATAATTTGCTTCCATCAGCACAGTTTGGGCCTCTATCCTGCCCCCGCGCCCTCCTCTAAGTCGCAACCTCGTTACCACGCACTATGCTAAGATCATCCTTATTGGATGGGACCATGTTCCGCAGTCAAACCTTCCCCTACCGACCAGGGAATTCATGGAGTTCGAAAGAAGACAGGTATTGATTTGTGGCATCTTGATATGGATTTCGTGATACCCTGTTGGTCGACAATTTCGACCATTTGTTTCAGCAAATTCAAGGGTTATATTTCATTATTGGCTTCTTGGTTGTTCTCACAAGCAGCAGAAACCCTTCCCCTGGTGACCGTGTGCCCCCCAGGTAGGTACCTGCTGATACCCAAGGTCTTTTTTTCAAGTTTCGGGGGTCCACAATAATGTAGATGATGACATTGCTCCAATAATTATTTCCTCATTTGTGTTCCTTGTTTTCTCTTGGCTTGCTTCAACATTCATTTGTCTGTCTTTGGCCACAGCAACACCAATAAACAAATATATCAATATGAATGATCACAGTGATACGTATACACTAAGCAGCTGGAAATATTGTTTAGTCCAGAGGTGAGCTATTAATAAAAATAAAAATAAAACTATATTACTCATACATATTGAAAGAGAAGAAGCAATTGATGTGGGACACTAGTAGACACATGCATTTGAGGAATTGGAAGAGCATGTCGACAGAGATTCAGGTATCGCAAAGCGTATAAGATTGTCATCCCTGTTCCGGATCGGTTCAATTCTCCATTGCTGTAGAGAATGGAACAACGAGGACCATTTGTGAAACCCGCACCGTCTCCCCGTCGTACATGCTGTGAAGCATGGCACGCATACGATCGTCATCGTCCCCAGCACGGAATAAATTATCACCAACCGCCACGTCGCACCACCGACATTAAGATTGTCATCCCCGTTCCGGATCGGTTCAATTCTCCATTGCTGTAGAGAATGGAACAACGAGGACCATTTGTGAAACCTGCACCGTCTCCCCGTTGTACATGCTGTGAAGCATGGCACGCATACGATCGTCATCGTCCCCGGCACGGAATAAATTATCACCAACCGCCACGTCGCACCACCGACGTTTTTTTTTTTTTTTTTTTTTTGAAAAACGTGCATGGTCGGCAATGATAGTACATTGGCTGGCACGTTCATTCGGCAACATTCTTGGTGATCACATTTAGTAGGGAACTGCAGCTCTGGTTTAGTTGGTTGTATTGTATTTTTGTAGGGGATGGGTTCTTTGAAGGCTGTAAGCTCTGCAAAATCACGCTAAGGTTATGTTTTTGAGGATTATTCCAATACAATTAAATCCATCTGTCAATTATGCTAGATAATGCTAGACCATATACTGAGAAATGTAGACCCATGTCGGTGAATTAATAAGCCTTGATTCTTAACCGGTGGGGAATCTCGCAAGCATGCTGACTATCTGCTCCACAAGACCCGATGAAACTGTATAGAATGACAAGTGAACATATGCTTGCTTGCCGGTTGCAAACCCACAAGACTCGTTCAAAGCTCAGATATGACGACACATTGTTTCGTTGGCGATTTTTATGAATCTGACTGAGGTCTACATATACGGTGTCAATGCAGCCAAAAGACGTGACATAATATTCACATGTATATAAAATCTTATCTATATCTATATGCTTTGTGCTACCTGGCTCACTGTTAATACCCTATGCCAGTCCCTCAAACCCACATTGACTAGCATCCCAATCCAAAAACTCCTTCTCTGACTTTTCAAAGATGTATGATCAAGGAGGGTGCATGTCAGGCCTCAGTAATGCCAAAGGTATGGTCAGGAACTGGCCAAGTCCTGCAGGCCAGTCATAGTGGCTTTGCTCCAATGTGCTCGTGTGTCAGGCCAGTCATAGTGGCTTGGCTTCAATGTGCTCATGTGTTGCACCCTCAATGTGCTCATGTGTTGCACCCTCAATGTGCTCATGTGTTGCACCCTACCTCCTATGCATTCCACTGATTTGGGATGGAAGAGATGCTCGAGAGGATGCCCAAAGTGTTGCCCCAAGTGGAGGACTTCTGAACAGAGGGAGGAGAACAGGAAGGCACAAACCTAGTGGATACTCAGACCGAGGAACTATGTACATGCATTCACTACTTATATATGCTAAGAGGCGGAATGTGGAATAAGGGTGGCATAAGACATGGAGAAAAGAATAAGGTATGGAGACCATGTGGAGGTATTGTCTACAGCGATCTAGAATAGAACAATACAATGTAAAAAAAAAATAAGACAATGAGATATGACCAATAATAAATGAGTAGGAGTGTGAGGGAAAATAGAACAATAGAGGGTGGCCAAATATAAAACAATAGGGCCACAACTGAGTGATAAATAAATAGTGAATGTCCCAAGGGTAAACAGGCAGAGGGAAGGATGGGGAATAGAAGAATAATGAAGAATAGGAGGGTGGGGTAGGGAAAATGAACCAAATAATGAACCAAATGTACCGAGCCGGTGTTGTGAGAAGGGGTGGAAGGAATGGGAAAGAGAGGGGTAGGTGGAAGGAAAGAGGGGAATGAGGGACCGGAAGTGAATAGGTGCGAGTACAACGGACAAGGAACACAGCAAGAGGGATCCAGAATGTACAAATGCAGAGGGATGAGGGGGATATAGGAACAGGAATGGAAGGATGGGATACGAAAGGAGAGGAAGGGATCAGTAGGAGGAACATTCAAAGAGGGCATAGGAAAGAACTTACATGATAATGAATGACACATGACAGCACTGGAATACACACATGCAGCCGCCGAGGTGTTATGGCCCATGCCGCCAAACAAACCCACATTAAACCCCACAACCACCCACACCGTTTCTGGGACCTTTCCGATCGCTCAAGACTGAAATAACCGATTTCCAGATGTCCGATACATCATTCCAAGGTTCCGTGTTTCCTAACCTCCGAAGATTCCGAAGTCAAGGTTCTGCTCCTTTGATAGATGATACGCAGGATCATCGTGTACCTCACTCCTTGTTCTTCATTTTGTATTGCCCCTTGTACTCTCTTCCCCCCCTTGTCTTTACTCGGTAAAAGATAGTACAAGAACTAGATACATGTATATAAGTCACCAGTCGACTGGACTATTCGCCAGTATGAATATCGACTTAATACTGTGTTGTAGTTTCCAATTAAGTTCCGGTAAACTTTCCGACTCTCCAAAATTAGGGACAGATGATCGAGGAGGGTACAACACATAAGTTGAAGCCAAGTCTGTGTGACCTCAAACCACCTGTACCACCCTATACCATGAACAGTCCCAAGACCCCTGGCGTTCCTAACTTCCATCCACTCCGATTGCAATCCCGATTCCAACCCTTAGTCCCTGCCTTTGGAATACGAGTCTCCCCCTTGGAAACCCTTTGGAACCCTCCGAAAAACCTTTCGGAAGTCTCTAGCTAAGCACCAACATGCAGATTTAACATGAGGAGGGGATAACAAGAGTCAAAGGGGTTTCCGATTGGATAGGATTTCAGATAGGTACTCACTGTGAATAATGGAACATAGGACAATTCAGTAGGAAGTGCAGTCGGTGATGTATAGCGGCGGTCGGGTAATGGGGCAATGACCATACATTGAGATTGAGAGCACCATTGCTGCATTAGGAAGGCCTGTCTTATCATAGGAATGAGTCACTCACATATAAAACCCAGTAGTTACAAAGAATATAGTTCCAGTGTCAGTCTCATTTGCCTCTTGACCAATAGATAAACTCAACATCTGTATATGCAATCGAAGCCTTGGATCGATATATATTCCCATTATCCTATCAAACATCTGGATATGCTGGGTG
This sequence comes from Gomphus sp. MG54, assembly GCA_003314385.1. NCBI lineage: Eukaryota > Fungi > Basidiomycota > Agaricomycetes > Gomphales > Gomphaceae > Gomphus > Gomphus sp. MG54. Next base: position 17,747 of record QLPG01005505.1, read on the forward strand.
TTAAGTCCGCGTGTGAGGTGCTTAGCTAGTACTTCCGAAGGAGCTTTCCGGGTTAGCGTGAAGGTCCATAATGGGGCCGAAGACCGAAGGCGGGGATCGGACGGACTACGGACGGGGGCAGAGGTGCCGGGAACTTAGGGTAGGTCATGGAAAGGTACTATCCGGTCACTGAGGTGTTCGAGGTTGAAGGGACTTGGCTTCAACTTATATGTTGTGCCCTCCTCGATCGTCTGTCCCTAATTTTGGAGAGGAGATGGAAGTTTACTGGAGTGAGTTGGAAACTAGGTGGACTAAGTTGATATTCGTACTAGCGAACAGTCTAGTCGACTGGGAGACTATATACATGTGACTATCCTTGTACTATCTTTGCCGGTCATAAAACAAGGGAAAAGGGAGTACAAGGGGTCAATATAAAAGAGAGAACAAGGGAGTGTGGTACGCGATAGTCCTGTGCATCGGTTATCAAAGTATTGAGTCTTCGGTCGGAGACGGACTCACAGATGGTGTCTCAGTTATGACGGGAATGGAAGCAGGAAAGCGGATTCTCGATCAGACTTGTCAGGGACGGAGATTACGGAAAACAATCCTTTGTCCTTTCAGTCGGAAAGGTCTTGGAATAGGGGGGGGGGTGGTTGTGGGGGTTAGTGTGGGTTGTTGAAGGCATGGGCTATAACACTGGGACATTATCACTAGGTGAGTACACACCATTCACAACATTCATTTACATATATCCCTGCACATCGAACATCTCACAGTTTACATTCATACTCTGTCAATTGTATATCAATGTCTGAGCTCACTTTTAAACTATTAGCCAAGACCGCACACTAGTGAGGGATGATATGGGTAAGGGTTGGTTGGTTGGTATTGCCAAGTGAATCAGAGCATGGTATCATGGACTTGACAGTGCAATACATAAATTGAAGCCAAGTCCCTATGACTGCAAACCTATAGCATTGGCTCCCACATAGTCATCATCACAAGTCAACTGCCTGACATTAAGTACTCCTGCACTTTGTCATCCATCCATCCATCCATCCCTCTTTTTTCCTTTGGTCCTCTACCTCTTGGAAATCCATCCATCCATCCCCACCACATGATCATCAATAGATAGATAAGCCCTTCACAGGAACCTACAGGCAAGTGGAAAATAAGTGCTAGAGCCTAGGACTTAATGCCTAATAGACAATTTCCTAATTCCTAACAGTGTACCAAATGACCTCTGCTCATCAATAACATATTCTCATATTGAACATGGTTTCTCATATTGAACATGGCCCTGATCAGGATATGGGAATGTGGATTGTCAAGGCAGGTGAAGATACAGGTGGTGCACAGAGTACCACCATTCTCCATTTGGATACTATTGTTCTTGCTTGTTAAGTCCGTGTGTCAGGCGCTTAGCTAGTACTTCCAAAAGGGCTATTTGGGTTAGCATGGAGGTCCGTAACGGGGCCGAGGACCGAAGGCGGAAGTCAGATGGACTATGGGCGGAGACAAAAGCGCCGGGAACTTAGGGTCGGTCGCGGAATAGTTCAGTCCAGTCACTGAGGTGTTTGAGGTCAAAGGGACTTGGCTTCAACTTATGTGTTGCACCCTCCTCGATCGTCTGTCCCTAATTTTGCAAAGGAGATGGGAGTTTACTGGAAATGAATCAGAAACTGGTGGGAGACTAAATCAATATTCGTACTAGCGAACGGTCTAGTCGACTGGGAGACTATATACATGCGACTATCCTTGTACTATCTTTGCCGGTCATAAAACAAGGAGAAGGAGAGTACAAGGGGTCAATATAAGAGAGAAAACAAGGGAGTGAGGTACGCGATAGTCCTGCGCATCGGTTATCAAGGTAACGGGACCTTGACTTTGGAGTCTTCAGAGGTTTGGAATCGCAGAACCTCGGAATGTATGTCGGACATCCGGAAATCGGTTGTTCAGACTTTGGTCGATCGGAAAGGTCCCGGAAATGGTGCGGGTGGTTGTGGGGTTCTATGTGGGTTTGTTTGGCCACATGGGCCATAACAGTATCCCTCCACTAGGACCAAGCCCTTGAGGTCCTAAGCTTTAATTGGGGTGGTAATTAAGACAGATATTACTGTGGGAGTTCTTTGATAGTTCCCTGGGACGTTTTGATCGATAAGCGCTGAAGGTTCGTTTGTCTATAAAAAGGGGGTGTTTGCAGAACTGGGGGGCCTTTCCCCAATGGAGAACGTGGATCCTCAACCCTCGGGAAGTTTCGGAATTCTTTCCTGTTTTTTCTTCTCCGGAGCGTCGTCGGGGGAGTCCGACAGGGGTCTCGAGGAAGAAGTTCGACACTTGGGGGGTATTGATGCTGATGTGGCGGCATTGCGGGCTCATGCCGTCTCGATTCGTGATTCCCTTGGTTTGTCCAAACGGTTCAATTCCTCCTCCCTCTAACTTCTCCGTAGTTCAGGGGCGTTTCCTAGATCCGTTACCATCTGGAGATCATCCTTTAGGTCGGTCGGCATGGGGTGTTATCCCTAGTGGCCTGGTGGTGGGGGTGGATGGTCCAGAAGCCTTCAATCGGATTTCCACGTTTCTGACCCATCTGGATGCTTTCCAGGCGACATCGAGTTATTTCCATGATCTCCTCATGGCACTTGATAGTTGCCTGCTGCGGATCATCGAGTTGTCGGAACTACATTCAGGAGAGGTTACTCTGGCTCGGAATCTTGGCGATGCGTTGTCGTCCTTGGTTAGTCAGGGGGTTGGTCCCCAAGATCAGTTTTTGAGCGGCGTTCGTCCTTCGGAGACCGGGGGAATCTCGGATCAGTTTTCGGGTGGCATTCGTCCTTTGGAGACCAGGGGAATCTTGGGCGAGTCTTTTGAGTGACTCGGTCAGAAATGTGGATGTTCAATGTGAGGGGTCCATTGGGCGGTTCTAAGGGGTTCAGGGGGTGGAGCCTCTAGGGCTGGTCTAAGTTGAAACAGTTTGAGTTTGGTTGGGTTGGTTCCGCCCAAGGTCTGGGTGTTCCATGTTAATAATAAATGGATTTGTGTGTTATTGGGTCGTGAGTGTGATCGTGAAGGCATCGAGGTGGTTTCCTGGAGGGAAGCTGTCAGTGTTCCTCAATTGAATGGTTGTTCTCCGGTTGATATCCTCCTTCTGGTGGGTGCTTTCCTCATTTGTTCGGCTCCGGGGTCATGGTGTGATGTTTGCATTAGTCGTGGAGATCGTAGCGTTCATTCTACTGGATTGTCGCTTGGATGGAGGTAGTGTCGTCGGGATTCGGGAGATGTCCTGCAAGGCTCGAGTCCCGGTTGAAGTTGTTGATTAGTTTTAGCTCTTATTAATACCCTAACAAGAAAGGGGTCTAGCTGAGAGAATCCACGTGGTACCATTAGTCTAAGGGACGGTACGGAATTCCGCGAGGGTCAGGGTCCTTCCTGAGCGGGGTTTTCAGAGGGTTGTATTGAGCGCTGAGTGAAGACTGCTGGCTCCATATTGCCAAGAATCAGTTCGGACGTAGGCTAAACAAGGTAGTACTCAATACCCTATCGATCGTTGGATCGTAGTGGGTGAGCGTGTGGTGTCTGGTAACTAGAATCTGATGGATTCAGAGGGTCACGGTCAAAACTTATCGACAGATGGTCACGGGTATTCGGGAGGGTTGGAATCGGAGGGTCGGAGTGTTTCCACAGAGGGGTCAAAATCTTTTTCGACGATTGGTCATGGGGGGTTATATTCCTGAAAAGGTTGGATGCATTGTTTTGTTTTACATCCGTAGGCATAGTTGGTATTCAACGCGAACCACTGGTGCTGGAGTGGGGGACCTAACTTCTTATTCCTCGGTTTCTGAAAGTGTCCGATGTCTCAGACTCTTCTTCAACCTCTTCCGTCATGGAGGCTACTCGCCCCTTGGTGACCATGGTGGTGGATCTTGGGCATTCCTTGGCTGGGTGGCCCAATCCGCCGCAGAAGAGACAGAGGTTTTGTTCGAAGCGGTGTTGCCATTCTTGTGGCATAAGTTTTCCATCTTTCCCTAATCTGGACAAAAAATCCGTGGTAGTCCTGCTGCCACTGGATGGGGTCACGGGTTGGCCTACATTGGCCGTCTTATTGCCCATTTTAGGGGCCGAGTACGTGGTCATGGTAGTCCTCCCTCTGTCGTGGGGGCAGTCAAAGTTGGTTTTGAGTTCGTTCACGAACTCCTCATAGTCATAGAGCCAGTCTGGCTTGTCGGGGGTGGAGAGGGCTGGTTCGAACCAGTCCTGGGCAGTACCGGTCAGGTACGGCAGTGCGTAGGTTACCTTGGCGCTCTCGGTGTCGAAGGCGTTGGGGCGGTGTTGGAAGTTCAGTCTACATGGCACTAGGAAGTCTTGTAGTTTTCTTGTATCGGATACATTGAAGGTATCCGGATCTCAAAACTTGGTGGCATGGGGAGTTGATCTTCTGGGACTGGTTAAGTTACTTGCCAGCATAATGAGGGTCTGAGTGAGGTCGGCCGCGACATTGGGTCCTAAGGTGGGGGCCCCTCCTGGTTGTGCAGGAGGCGGCAGTGCTGCAGATGGTCCTGAGCTGGGCCACATATCTGATGGCGATGATTGTTGAGTCGCTGGGGGGTGGTTCATGAGGAACGGGTTGGCCGGGTTCGAATGCTGGTGTTGGTCTGCATCCAAAAGTCCGGAGTCGGAGGAAGGCTCCGGGGGGTGAGCTGGGGTCTGAGGCATCTGGAAGCTTGGTCCGGGGGTGGGCAGTTCTCGGGGGATGGATGCACGGCAGGTAGATGCCTGAGTGATTGTCTGCATAGCTTGTGAGTGTGTGATGGGTCTCATGCTTAATGACAATCAGGAGTGTGAGTACAAATATACTGTTAAGTCCGTGTGTCAGGCGCTTAGCTAGTAGTTCTGAAAGGGCTATTTGGGTTAGCGTGGAGGTCCATAAGAGGGCTGAGGACCGAAGGTGGAAGTCGGATGGACTACAGGCGGAGATAGAAGTGCCGGGAACTTAGGGTCGGTCACGGAATAGTTCAGTCCGGTCACTGAGGTGTTTGAGGTCGAAGGGACTTGGCTTCAACTTATGTGTTGCACCCTCCTCGATCATCTGTCCCTAATTTTGGAAAGGAGACAGGATTTTACCGGAAATGAATCGGAAACTGGTGAGAGACTAAATCAATATTCGTACTAGCAAACAGTCCAGTTGACTGGGAGACTATATACATGTGACTATCCTTGTACTATTTTTGCCGGTCATAAAACAAGAAACAAGAGAAGGAGAGTACAAGGGGTCAATATAAGAGAGAAAACAAGGGAGTGAGGTATGCGATGGTCCTGCACATCGGTTATCAAGGTAACAGAACCTTGACTTTGGAGTCTTCGGAGGTTTGGAATCGCGGAACCTCGGAATGTATGTCGGACATCCAGAAATCGGTTGTTCAGACTTTGGTTGATCGGAAAGGTCCCAGAAATGGTGTGGGTGTTTGTGGGGTTCAATGTGGGTTTGTTTGGCCACATGGGCCATAACATTGCTGCCAGAGAATGGCATAGGTCACTCTTAAGCACTGAAGGTGCCTTTGTATGAACTCGGATACTAGTGCAACAGCACATTGAATACAATGCAGACACAGTTTGGCTCAGTCCAATGAGCTGAGAAGATGTGGTGACTTCTATAGAGATTATGGCAACTTGTACAATAGTTTAGAGAAGTTGTTGGACAATCTAATTATTTTATCCCCTCAGTGTGGTCAATCACTAAGATTTATTCGAGAATTATACCTAATTATTTTATCTTACAAGAAAAGGAAAGGAAATCAGCCGTGAGGCTCTGTAGATAATACTATACAACTCACCCCCTCAGTGTGGTCAATCACTGAGGAGGGAAGCACACGCAGGTGATGTCTCACCCACATATATGCTACAACCGGCTCTTGACCCTATCGAAGGTTTGAGCCAGGTTGCCGGTTCCTTCCCAAGGAGCCGGCCATGCGCGTCGTGCAGTGCGTGTGTAGGCGCGCGTGAGTACAAACGAGAATAGAGAATAAGTCCCTCAATATTGAGGGTAAAAATACAAAATAATTATCGAAAAAATCAGAATGTAAAAGCGCACAGAATGGCATAGAAATCGATGTAAAATTACAATATATTGAGATTGGTCTCTCAGGGGTGAGATGCAAGTTTGCACCCTACAACTTCAACATAGTCATGCATTGTGCCCTCTCTCCATGAAGCCACTGGATTTCAGAGGGAAGTTCAGGAGGATACTGAGAGTGTTGGTCCCAATGTGGACAAAGGACTTAGAGGAAGAGAAGATATACAAGTTTTTGTTGATCTTAGAGGAAGAGAAGATATACAAGTTTTTGTTGACCTTAGAGGAAGAGAAGATATACAAGTTTTTGTTGATCTTCTAAATGAAGAATACATACATGAAATTCCACTCCTTTTATAGTCAAAGAAATGGGGATGACTGACCATGGTATGCAACAGGGTAGCATAAGAAATTTATGTAGAATAAAAGACATGGAGATATAATATTTTAAGGGCAACCCTCCTCTTGAAGTTACTGAAAAGCCAACAGAAGCTGTTGAGACTGAGCTGAGTATGTAATTAAATATTTCTAGATTGTAGATGGGTCTGGCAGATAGGGTTTCCTGGGGTTTTCCTGTGCTGTAATATCGGAGAGTCGGTGGGAAAATGAGGGGAATGATTCCCTAGATTTTCCTGTGATTTCTATAGTATTTATCACTAGGGAATATATTGCTCTACTGTTAAGTCCGCATGTCAGGCGCTTAGCTATTACTTCCGAAGGGGTTTTCCGGGTTAGTGCGAGGGTCCGTAACGGGGCCGAAGACCGAGACAGGAGTCGGACGGACTACGGATGGGGATGGAGGTGCCGGAAACTTAGGGTAGGTCGCGGAATAGTTCAATCCGGTCACTGAGATGTTCGAGGTCGAAGGGACTTGGCTTCAACTTATGTGTTGCGCCCTCCTCGATCGTCTGTCCCTAATTTCGGAGAGGAGACGGAAGTTTCACCGGAGTGAGTCAGAACTGGGTGGACTAAGATGATATTCGTACTGGCGAACAGTCTAGTCGACTGGGAGACTATATACATGTGACTATCTTTGTACTATCTTTTGCCGGTTATAAAACAAGGGAAAAAGGAAGTACAAGGGAGGCAATATAAAAGAGAGAACAAGGGAGTGAGGTACGCGATAGTCCTGCACGTCGGTTATCAAAGTATTGAGTCTCGGTCGGGGATGGACTCGGGGATGGTGTCTCGGTCGCGACGGGAACGGAAGCGGAAAGTGGATTCCAGGTCGGACTTTGTCGGGAACGGAGATTATGGAAAACAATCCTTCATCCTTTCGGTTGGAAAGGTTTCGGAATAAGGAGGGGTGGTTGTGGGGGTTGTTGAAGGTATGGGCTATAACATCTACAGCAAATCTACTGGAGCTGAGTCCTGGGTTTACTCTCCGCTTAGGCACCATACCAGGAATCCGGTCTGGGTGCCAAAGCGCCGGTTTAATGATTCGTGGTCCTCCCACAAGTTAGATATAATATATAGTTGTGTATAATAATATATTTGTGTTGGAAACCCAACTGTGACCTGGCCTTGCTGTACAATGAGTAGTTGTTTTATAATTGCTTGTTTATACTACTACAAAGTGTTTGTACTTTATATGAAATAGATAACCTATTTATAAGTGAAAACTTCATGGAGTGAAGTTAGAAGCCGGCCCAATGCGGCCGTACACGTGCTACACCCACATATAGGCAGTGGGAATGATATAGAGGAAAACTTCACAGGGGAAGTGATAGAAATATAATAGATTAGAGAATATACTGAATAGAAATCCACATGCCAGTGTATCCCCTTCCCAACGTGTCCAGATGAGGTGAGCTGGCCCTTGGGGTAGGTATAGGGCCAGGTAGAGAGTGTGGGGTAAAACCCGCTTTTAAAATAATGGAAATATTATCATAGGTTCCTCATGATGTATATAACTTCAATATGAAGTTGCGTCCTGATCTGGTGATGGTTGGGGGAGATATTGGAGTTTTGGTGGAGAATATATATATAAATGACTCAATAATGCCTGGTTCTAACATAGATGATGACATTGGTTAACCAATTCAAAGAGAGAATAATAAAATCTTGGAAAACACTAATTTATTGTTAACTATGACAACCAGCACGAATTCCATTGCTTTAAAAAACCCTGCATCAAGACTATCTGTCATTTCTTGGATCCCAGGGATGTACTGTAACTGTAAATATGTATGCATCATACAAAAAATGCTAGGGGGTAGACATACTCAAGCTGGCCATGGGTGGGACTAACACTGATGAGGCTTGGGAAACACTTGTGAAATCAAAGGATGGATCAATTGCTGAAGCATTTGATATCAAAGGAAATGGAAAAGTTACATACTCACATCATCAATTACATAAAATGGAAACCAGGTAGTTCTCCTGTCAGAAATTTCCATTGGTAGAAAATCGAAGCAGCTACACTAGGTTCAAGATCATTCACTAAGTAACCAAAAATAAAGACCTTATGAAGTGGTTCCTGATTGAGGATTAAAATATCTGATGAAAAATAAAAGGCATGGATATTATGTACCATCTCTAACAAGTGTTTCATGTAATATATGTACAGTCATTGCTCAATTGCAATAGCAGATTGAAGCCATGCTATGAGCAGGTCATTAGTAATTCAATGTTCATGTGATTTGGCTACTTTGACATACCAGAAACATGAAGGCAAGCTTCACTTTATAATGGATCCCTGGATTTCACAATCATTGTACCTTTGTTACTGTCACCTTACATTTTAAGCATAAAGGTGAGCTGATATGTCTAATTCTTGATCTTGTCAAGGTGGCTAAGGTAAATTTCCAAGTTACTTTGAAATAGCAGAGAAGGAACTTACAAGTTGTTAGTCTCACAGTGGCATAAATTTGGCTGAAGAATTCACAGTTACAGGAATTTGGCATTGAAAATAAGGTGCATAATGAATATAAAATGATTAAAGAAGAATTGACACACCAGCTCATAGATCTTGAACATAACCTGTGATAATGCCTCCAACAACCATGTCATGATTAGTAAACTCAAAACACTTCTCCCTTCATTCTTGAGTGTCCACAACATATGATGATTTCTACATTATAACAATCTAGTTACTTAGAATTCAGTAAAACAATTTGATATACTATAAAAACTGGCAGGACAGATCACCAATGATGACAACAAAGTCATTATTCAACTAGCATGGGATATGGAATTTGAAGAGCATGTCACACATGAAAAGCTGCCTGAAGAGTCTGGGGGTGCTTATGCTTCAGTTTATCAGGATGATGATGTAAATGGTTGGATTGACAAGATGGCAGCCTTACCTCAGGCTGAATGTGAATTTCTTCAAAATGTGAGTCATCTTTTTAAATTGGTCCTTGTAAAAGTAAATAAAAGAATCAGCTCAATATTATCAAGTATTTATCATGGTTGAGATTTATAAATTTACCTTCAAAGTCATCAATTCAACACTCTTCTTCTCCCATCATGGAAAGATTATGTTGCCAAAGAAGAAGAACTAACAGAGCATATTATTCCAAGAGATGTTACACTGAAATGGAATTCAACCTTTGACATGCTTACCTTTTCCTAGAATACCACCACCCTATAGAAAGGTTGATGGCAGATAGAAAGAATAACACAGGGAGCTGAACAGGAATGGATAATCATGAAACAATTGAATGAGTTCTTAATGGTAGGTGGCTATGAAATCCATGGA
>QLPG01005508.1:6784-35900 GCA_003314385.1 Gomphus sp. MG54
TTCCTGAGGTTCTCCCACGCTATTATATTGGAGAGTTGGTGGGACAAATAGGAGAATGATGTCCTAGATTTTCCTGTGAATTTAGATATATTTATCTATAGGAAATATATTGCTCTAAGGCAATTCTACTGGGAGCTGAGTCCTGGGTTTGCTCTCCACTTAGGCGCCGTACCAGGAATCCGGCCTGGGCGCCAAAGCGTCGGTTTGTAGATTTGTGGTTCCCCCACAAATTAGATATAGTATATAGTGATATGATATAATATATTGTGTTGGAAACTCAACTGTGACCCGGCCTTGCTGTACGACGAGTAGCTGGTGTCCTAGTCCCGAATAGGAAAGTACGCACTTGGTGCTTAACCTTTGGTCAGCGCGAGTGATGGATTTATAGTTGTAGCCTAATGGCTAGTATGATGGGGAGCAACGATATAGTTATAATTGCTTGTTTATACTACTACAAAGTACTCATACTATATATGAAATAGGAAACCTATTTATAAGTGAAAACTTCATGGAGTGAAGTTAGAAGCTGGCCTAATGTGGCCGTATGCATGGTACATCCGCATATATGCGGTGGGGATGATACAGACGAAAACTTCACAGGGGAAGTGATAGAAATAGAACATAATGGGGAATATACTGAATAGAAATCCACATGCCAGTGTATCCCCTTCCCAATGTGTCTAGATGAGGTGAGCCAGCCCTTGGGGTAGGTATGGGGCCGGGTAGACAGTGTCATGGAAAATGTGCTCCTAAATCCATGAAAATATTCATGAGTGTTCTTCATGTTGAATAGAACATCGGTATAAAGTTGCATCCTGCTCTGGGAATGGTTGGAGGAGATATTGTAGTTTTGGTGGAGAATATATATATATATATAAATGACTCAATAATGCCTGGTTCTAACACCCCCCATATCACTAGCCATTAGGATACACTCAAATATATTTCACTTGTGCTGAACCGAAGGTTTAGCGCCGAGTACACACCTACCCATTTAGGACTAAAACACTTGATACTCATTGTACCAATACCTGGAGCCACAGTTGGGTTCTCAATACTATATATCAATATTCATTATCACTACAATTTGCATTTATCTTGTGGGAGAACCACAATTCGATCAACATGCACTTTGGCACCTGGCCTGGTTCCCTGGAATGGTGCCTAAGTGGAGGTGAAACCTGGGACTTAGCCTAGAGTAGAACAGCTAATAGCACAACAATTTCTCTAGTGATAAATACAATAAAAATCATATTAAAATCCAGGAGAGTATTATCCTATTTTTACATCTGACTCTCTGATATTCTAGCATGGGAAACCCCAAAGAAACCTAGTCTGCCATACCAATACCAACCAGGGGGTTTCCTCTACATCATCAGAAAGGGTTTGCAATTATTGTTGTAAGCAGAGATTGGAGTGTGTCTGAGCCCTCCACCTCAAATGTGACCTCCCCTCCTCTCAAGTGTGCAAGTTTGCCATGGACTTAAGACAACTCCACAACACCCTGACTGTCAAGTGTTGGGTACTGATAGACTTCGGTACTGCCGAGGGGTGTTGGCGAAAGGTCAGGTGGACTATGGCCAAGTCCTGCAGGCCAAGAGTAGTGGCATTGGCTTCAACATGCTCATGCGTTGCACCCTACTTGCCGTGCATGCCACTGTATTTGCCACAGACAGATACTCGGGGGGATGCTGATGATGCCGGCCTGAGTCGAGGACTTAACAGAAGAGAAGAAGGTAGAAGGGCCTAAGCCTATTCGATACCCAGAATGAGGAAATATGTACATGCATGTCCTACTTATATAGGTTAAGAAGCAACATGTGGAATAAGGAATGTGGAACAACAAGGTATGCAGAGCATGTGGTCATTGTCCACAATGAATAAAATTAGAACAAGGAATGCAAAGTGGGGATAAAACAATAAAAGACAGGATAATAGAATCCTGACTCAAGATGGGATAATAGGGAGTGGCCAAGTATAAAACAATGGGGTCATGACTGAGGATAATACAAGGACAGGAAGTCCCGAGGTGAAATGGACCGAGGAGTGTGGATGGCAGATGTGCCGAGCCAAGACCGACACACCAAGTGTTATGCATGCGATGCAGGCACTTGGTCATGGATATAGGATGATTGCTCGGTCAGCACTGCTGGCGGATGGGTCTCGGTACGTGGACTTGACACTGACAGAGCAAATTAGTCATGCTTAATCATGATATCAAATCTTGGAAGACTCCCAAAGGCTCCCCACTCCTGAATTTATGATTGGATCATCCACATTCATCAAAGTTCAATTCTTCTGCACCACTCAGCCCTCCAAGAAGCTGGCAGAAACATTTCTCAGCCCCTTTGAGGTGATCTCTCATGTTAAGTACATGTACCAAGCATCGGTTCACTCAGTTGTGCCAACCAAACATTAAACATCTAATTCCATGCACAGGTGACCAAGTCATTCACAAGTCACTTAGTATGTCAGTCTCGGCTTGGGACATATTCCATTCATCCTTTCCTTTTATTTATCATTCACATTTTCTTCTATTCATCATCCATTATCCCCTAACCATTTATTCTTTTATTCCCCATTCCATTTTACCTGGGGATATTTCTATTGTTTTATTCTCGGTCATGACCCTATTGTTTTATATTCGGTCACATTCTATTGTCGTATTTTTTGTCATGCTCTTATTGTTTCATGTTTGGCCATATTCTATTGTTCTATTTTCATCTATGTCCATTGTTCTATTCTGGATCATTGTGGACAAAGTGTCCACATGTTTTCCATACCTTTGTCAAGTGCACATACTGAGTATCCAGTAACTCGGCAGTGCTGACCGAATGATCAGCCTAATTCCACATGCAAGTGACCAAACCACACATATGCCACTTGGTACTTTGGTCTTGGCTCAGCACATTCATCCTCCACATTCCCCATCCTTATTCCTCACCCACTCTTCACCACTCATTATCTATTAATCCCACCCCATCCACTCCTCATTTGTCAGCCCATTCTACCTCAGAACATTTGACCATTGTTTTATCTTTGGCCATGAGCCTATTGTCTTATATTCGGTCACTCTCTATTATTCTATCTTTGGCCACATTTCTATTATCTTTTTCATTGTTCTATTCTCGTCCACATTCTTTGTTCTATTCTGGATCACTGTGGACAATGCTCCCACATGATTCTTCATACTTTATTGTTTTCCATTCCTTATGTCATCCTGTTCCACATCTCACTTCTTAAACTATATAAGTAGCGATAGATAATTCTTCACTCTGAATATTGACTTGGTTTACCTCCTCTTGTCTTCCCTTCTCTTGTCTGAAGTCCCTTACTTGGGCTGACCCCCTTGGCACCCTCCCAGGTCTTTTTTCTGTCCAAATTAGTTGCACGCATCAGCATGTTAAAGCCAAGCCACCCCAATTGGTTTGTAGGAATTGACCAACTCCCATCCACCCATTGGTATTACCGAGACTTAATAACCTTATCCCTCTTTAATACCTTATGTCACCCTGTTCCACATCCATTTCTTAACCTATATAAGTAGCATATGGATGTAGATAGTTCTTCATTCTGAATATCAACTTGGCATATGCTTCTTGCCTTCCTTCCTCCTTCCTGGTGTCTGAAGCTTACTCAGGCCAACACTCTTGCCACTCTTCTGAGTTCCTCTCCTCTCTGAAATCAGTGGCACACATGGACAGTAGGGCACAATGCATGAGTACGTTGAAGCCAGCCACATCTGATTGGTCTACTGGACTTGGTCAATACCCAGCCAGCATTGTGAAGTCGGTACTTTTTCATTAGTACTCAGCCCACAAAACATCAGTATTTTCAGTGTTTTACAGCTCAAGTTGGTAGCCACTCTTACACTCTTTGTTTGCCTGACACCATGTGGGCAGTGCACCTGGCCTTCCAAATCTCAATTTTCAAACTTGTAACTCCCAACTCTATACCCAATTGAGTCTAGCCTCTGCCACCACCAGTCAAAATTGTTGGCAGCCATATTCCATTATTCTAATCTCGCCTACATTCATTATTCTATTCTTGATCACTGTAGACAATGCCTCCACATGGTTTTTCATATCTTATTGTTCTCCATTCCTTACACCACCCTGTTCCACATCTTGCTTCTTAATCCATATAAGTAGCGGCATGTATGTAGATAGTTCCTCACTCAGAATATCAACTTGGTTTACACCCCCTTGCCTGCCTTCCCCTGTCTAAAGTCCTCACTCAAGCCAACACCCTTGGCACCCTCACGAGTCTCTTTTCTGTCTAAATCAGTAGCATGCACAGGACAGCAAGGCACAATACACAAGCATGCTGAAGCCTAGCCACTCCAAAATGGTTTGCAGGACTTGAATGATCTCTCAGCTTTACCAATTTGTAACAGGAATGGAGAATGTGGATGGTGAATGTGCCAAGCCAAGACTGATGTACCAAGTGACTTATGTGTGGCTTGGTCACTTGTGCATGGAATTAGACTGATCATCCAGTCAGCACTTCCGAGTTACCAGATACTTGGTATGTGTACTTGACAATGTGGCACCAATTTCAGATAGAAGGGGAACTTGGGAGAGTGCCAAGAGTACAGTGCAAGTAGAGGACTTCAGATGGGAGGAGGGAAGACAAGAAGGCATAAGCCAAGTCAATGTTCACAATGAGGAATTATCTACATCCATGTACTACTTATATAAAATCAGGGTGGTGTAAGACATGGAGAAAAGAATAAGGTATGGAAAGCATGTGGAAGTATTGTCCACAATGCTCAAGAATAGAACAAAGAATATAAATGAAAATAGAACTATAAGATATGGCTGGGTATAAGATACTAAGAGTGCAAATGAGAATAAGACAATAGAAAGTGACCGAATATAAAACAATAGGGTCATGGCTGAGGATAAAACAATAGATAATGTCCTGAGGTGAAATGGGCCGAGAATAAAAGAATAAATGGGTTGGTGTTATGGCCCTTGTCCCCAATAAACCCATATTGGTCCCCACAACCACCTGCACCTTTTCTGGGACTTTCAAACCATCAAAAGTCTGAAACAATTGCTTTCTGAAACTCCATTGCATCAACCCAAAGTTCCATAATCCCAAACCCCCATGATTCCATGACCTATGTTCTGCTCAATAAACAACGTGCAAGATCATCACGTAGCTCACTCCTTTGTTCTTCTTTTTCTATTAGCCCCTTGTATTCCTTTCTCCCCCTTGTCTTTACTCAGCAAAAGATAGTACAAGGATTAGTTACATGTATATAATCCCCCAGTCGACTGGACTATTTGCCAGTATAAATATCAACTTAATCTGGGTTGTAGTTTCTGATTCAGTTCTGGTAGACTTTCCAACTTTTCCAAAATTAGGGAAACACAATTGAGGAGGGTGCAACACATAAGTTGAAGCCAAGTCACTTTGACCTCAAACACTCAAATGACTAGTCATATCACCTAATACCACAAACAGCTCTAAGCCCCCAGTGCTTTCCACCTTTCTGCCTTTCTATCTCTATCTGCAAATCTGTGATCTCTAGTCTCTCTGTCTTTGGAGTTCCCAACTCCCCTCATGGAAACCTCTCGGAAGCCTATGGAAACCATTCCAGAAGTATCTAGCTTAGTGCCTGACATGTGGATTTAACAGTATATTCATACTCACACTCCTGATTGTCATGAGCTTGAGACCCATCATGTGTTCACAAGTGTTATGACTCGGTAAGGCCAAGGAGTTGGTCAAGTCCTGCAGACCATCTGGGGTGGCTAGGCTTCAACATGCTAGTGCATTGCACCCTGCTGTTCTATGCATGCTACTGATTTGGACAGAAGAAGGACCTGGGAAGAGGCTGAGAGTTAACCTGAGTGAAGGACTTTAGACAAGAGAAGGGTGGACAAGGGGGTGCAAACCAAGTTGGTATTCAGAGTGAGCAGCTATCTACATAAATCCACTACTTATATAGGTTAAGATGTAGAACAAGGCAGCATAAGGAATGGAGAACAATAAGGTATGAGGAAATCATGTGGAGGCATTGTCCACAGTTGTCAAGAATAGAATAAGGAATGTAGGCAAGAATATAATAATCAATATGGCTGAGAATAAGATAATGAAAGAGTGGATGAGAATAGAACAGTGGAAAATGGCCAAAGATAATACAATAGGGCTGTGACCGAATTAATAAATGAATAGTGAATGTTCTGAGAGAGAACAGGTAAGGGTATGGACAGGAAATGAGAGGATAGTAAGGGGTGGAGGGGATAGGGTGAGAGGAGTGGTCCAGATGATGAACCGGATGTACTGAAGCGAGAACATCTGGTAGTGAGGAATGATGTGGGTAAGAGTCGGTCAGTCAGTATTACCAAGTGAGATGGAGCTTGGTATCGTGGACTTGACAACAAGCCCTACAGAAAATCACCCAGGTGTCTGCCTGCGATGTGTCTGTCCCCCGAGAACTGTCTGCCCCCAGACCCAGTTTTCAGATGCCTCAGACCCTAGCACACCCTCCAGAACCTTCATCCGACTCCAGATTCTCGAGCACAGACCTACACCCATGCTCAAACATGACCAACCTGTTCCTTGTAAACCACCCCTTGGTGACTCATCAATTGTCACCCTCAGAGATGCCATCCAGCTCGAGACCATCCTCAGTAGTGTCGTCAACCTTGGGGCCACCATCTGCAGCACCACCCCCTTTTTCATCTCCCCCCTATGTACCACCTCCTTTACATCTCCTATGTTCATTGCATCACTGCCCACTGTACCACTGCCTGCTACACCACTGCTCGCTGCACCACCACCTGTTGTACCACCACTTGTTGCACCACCATCCATTGCACCTCCACCCACTGTACCACCCCCTGTTATCCCACCCTATGTTGCACCACCTGCCACAGCACCACCACCTCCTGCACATCTAGGAAGGGCCTCCACCTTAGGACTAAATGATGTGCCCAACCTTACCCAGGCCCTCATCATGCTGGCAAATAACCTGACCAGCCCCAGAAGATCAGCCTCCTATACCGCCAAGGTCTGGGACCCAGATACCTTCGATGGATCTGATTTGAGGAAACTAAAAGCCTTCCTAGTACAGTGTAGTCTGAACTTCTGTGACTTCCCTGACACTGTTGACTCCGATAGCACCAAGGTAACCTATATACTATCGTACCTGACTGGTACCACCCTGGACTGGTTTGAACCAGCCCTCACCACCCCCGACAAGCCATATTGGCTCTATGACTATGATGAGTTTATCATTTAACTCAAAACCAACCTCGGCCCCCAGAACCCAGAGGGAGGGGCCAAAGCAGACCTTGAGAACCTCCACATGCATGATAATCAGTGCATCACAAAATATGTACTCAAATTCAATCGACTAGCCACCCACATCTACTGGGGTGATGCCGTACTCTGTCACCAGTTCTACAACGGACTTCCCAGCATGATCAAGGACAAGATCTCTAGAGTAGGAAAAACCCACTTCCTGCTCCAACTCCACCTCCTGTTCTAATCCATTAATTCCTGTTACTGAGAACAACAATTGGAAGTTGCCAGGGAGTCCTCCTCTACCTGGAACTTTGACCACCCCTACAACAGAGGGAGGGCCCCTACGAACACATACTCAGCCCTTAATATGGACAATAAGATGGCCAATCCAGGCCAACCTGTGACCCCATCCAGTGGCAGCAGGACTACCATGGACCTATCGTCTAAGCTCAGCTCAGTAAAGACAGAAAAATTACACCACAAGAATGGCAATGCCATTTAGAACAAAACCTCTGCCTCTTCTGCAGTATATCAGGCCACACAGCCAAGGAATGCCCAATATCCACTACCACAGTCACCAAGGGGTGCACAGCCTCCATGATAAAGGAAATTGAAGAAGAATCTGAAGCTTTGGATGCTTTGGAATCCAAGGAATAGAAGAAAAGGCCTCTGACTCTGGCACCAGTTGATCACATTGAACACCAACAGTACCTATGGAGTATAACAACCAATGCATCTACTCTCTCAGAACTTCAAACACCTGTGACCAATCATTGAGAAATTTGACCTGTTTCCTCAGAACCCTCCAAAAATCCGTCAGATTCCAGTTACCTGGACATCATACACCCACCCACTACTATCTGTTGATTGACAGGGAATTGAGTACTAATTGTTTAGATCTTCATCCCAACTGATTCTTGGTACCATCAAGCCCACAGTTTCACTCAGTACTCAATCGGACCCTCTGAAAACTCTACTTAGGAAAAACCCTGACCATCGCAGAACCCATACCATCCCTTAGACACATGATACCATGTGTAGATTCCCTGTTAGACTAGAACCTTTTGATAACATGTTAATACCTACTGCTGAACCATGACATGGTTCAAAACTGAGACTTGAAATTGCAGGACATTCTCCAAATCCTGATGACACTGCCACCATCCAAGCGATGACCCAGTGACCAACCACCATGACCACCATGACCATTTCGACCACCACAACCCATGACCACCGACCACCATGACTCTGACCAATGGAAACACTAGTTGGACAATGGAATGTCTACCCTAGAGAAGAGGAAAGCAACTGGAAGCTAACCCACATCAACTTAAGGATTTAATCAGGAATCTCTATCCAACCCCCAAAATGTCTGACACACGAAGCATTATCAAATTCCAGAACAAGTATAAACAAGCACTATCAGTCATTACCATAGAACAAGGAATGCTCTGGATCAATATCAGAAGGATCTTGCTGATGGAACAAATCCACACCCTTCCCCTTTCCTCCACCACTCAACTCTGGTGCCAGATCCACCACTTCAGTGGACCTCCCCCCGTAGGTGTCACATCCCCTGCACAATACACCAGATCCACCACTTCATTGGACTGCCCCACTATAGGTGTTATACTCCCTGCACCATGCACTAGATCCACCAGTCTGATAGACTGCCCCACCTTGGGTGTCGTATCTCCTGTACCATGTACCAGATCTGCCACCTCAGAAGACCTCTCCATCTTGGAAGCTGCCTTCCCCACACCATGCACCAGATCTGCCCAACCCCTCACCACCTGAAGACTCTGGGTAAGACCGCAGCATTGACACACCTTTGTTGGACACTCCCGACCATCTGTCTTGATGTCATTCCACATCTCAGAACCATCCAACAACCTTTTCATGTCAATACCAAGAGAAAGGAGACGAGCATCCATTCTGGAGATGCTATCTCTAATCAGCCCTAAGGCATTCACGATCGCCACACCCCCGACCTTTGGGAGGGAAGGTACCACCACGTCGACCTTTGTCTTCTTTGAAGAGGATACTTTGGGAGCCTCTGTTTCCTCCTGCCTCCTTTTTCTCGAGGTCGATCCCTTAACAACTGGTATCTCACTGACCTTGCACCTCACCCTGCTATTCTGACAGGGATGACAAGTCTTAACCACCGTAGTCCACTCACAGTTCTTCCCCTATCTACTACAGAGATAACAGGGTTCTGATTTCAAAAATAAAGGAAACTCTGGGGTGGCAACCTGATATAAATCACGACATTGTCAAATCAGCACCCGACAACTGGATTCAAAGGGCCCAAAACCCACCTCCTTCCTGATCACCCATGCATTTCAAACTACCTGATTTTCGAAGGATGTCTGTACCCCAGAAATCCAGGCCTCCTCCTCTGGATGGCCCTGACCCCTCCTCTCTGCATCCCTGGAAGTGGTACTTGACCCAACCATGGGCATGAAAGGAACAGCCCCCCCACCTCCTGGATTCCCCCTAGTAGGCAATGGGATAGACTCTGGATCTGAGGAAATGCTATGAGTTGAGGAATCATCGGACTCATTGGTCTCTTTTGGAAAGACATCCCCATCCTTAGACCCCAGTGTGGCAACAAAGCCCCCCCAGGATGGCACATCTCCTGAGTCTTCAACCTCCTGACCAGCCAGGAGAGCACACTCCAGAGCCTTAGCATCCCACTCCATGGCACAATCCTCTTCCTCCTTCCTCCTTTGTTCTGCCTCCATTTTTTTCCACCTCCAACCTCTGGGATTCAGCCTTCCAATTGTCCTCAACCTTCTCGGTAGCCTCCAGTTTCCTTGCCCCTTCCACCTCTAATAGGCAAAGCTTTTCTGCACACTTGGCCTTAAAAGTGTGCACCTGCTCTAAGACTTCCTGTCACCACCACAATACCATGCTCTGACTTACTTGGTAGTACTGACCCACTGACCCTTATCCACATCATCCCTCATAGTGCATGGTTTTGGCTCAGTATACTTGGTTCATCACCTGGTTCATTATCCTTACCCAACCCTCCTATTCTTTATTATTTTTCCACTCTCTGTCCTTCCCTTTACCCACTTACCCTCGGGACATTCACTATTCATTGCCACTTACTCGTGGCCCTATTGTTTTATATCTCAGCCACCCCTTATTGTTCTATCCTTTCCCACAATCTCACTCATTATTATTGGCCATATTTCATTGTCTTACTCTCATATTGTTCTATTTTAGTTCGCTGAGGACAATACCTCCACATGGTCATCATACCTTATTCTTTTCTCCATGTCTTATGCCACCCTTATTCCACATTCTGCCTCTCAGTCTATATAAGTTGCGAGTGCATGTACATAGTTCCTCAGTCTGAGTATCAACTAGGTTTATGCCTCCTTACTCTCCTCCTTCTGTTCAAGAAGTCCTTACTCAGGCCGACACTCTTGGCATCCTCTCGAGTACCTTTTCTGTTACAAGTTAGTGGCATGTACAGGAGGCAGGGCACAACGCACAAGTACGTTGAAGCCAAGCCACTCCAAGTGGCCTGCAGGACTTGGCCAGTTCTGACCGTATCATCAGTAGTACCGAGGCCTGACACTTCCGCCTCGATACCCTGCTCAAATTTAGACATAGGTAAGGGCAGGAAAGGAACCCACAAGGAAGAGAGAAACCCCTTTTTATAAACAATGGATGGGCGCTTGGAAAAATACCCATTACGTCCCAATATGCCTAAAAAATACTCCCACATCCTTCTCCGCTCAATTCACTACAAGAATAAGCTTAGGACCTCGAGGGCTTGGTCCTCTTGGGGAGATACTGTTATGGCCCATGTCCCCAATAAACCTATATTAGTCCCCACAACCACCTGCACCTTTTCCAGGACTTTCCGATTGTTAAAAGCCTGGAACAATTGCTTTCTGCAAATCTGTTGCATCAACCTGAAGTTCTGTAATCTCAAACCCCCACAATTCCATGACCTAGGTTCTGCTCCTTCAATAAACGAGATGCAGGATCATTGTGTACCTCACTCCCTTGTTCTTCTTTTTCTATTAGCCCCTTGTATTCCTTTCTCCCCCTTGTCTTTACTTGGAAAAAGATAGTACAAGGATTAGTTACATGTATATAATCCCCCAGTCAACTGGACTATTTGCCAGTATGAATATTGACTGAATCTGCATCGTAGTTTCTGATTCAGTTCCAGTAAACTTTCCAACTTTTCTGAAATTAAGGACAGACAATTGAGGAGGGTGCAACACATAAGTTGAAGCCAAGTCCCTTCAACCTCAAACACTCAAACAACTAGTCATACAACCTAATACCACGAACAGCTCTAAGCCCCTGGTGCTTTCTGCCTTTCTGCCTTTCTGTCTCCATCCGTGAATCTGCAGTCTCTAGTCTCTCCATCTTTGGACTCCCAACCCCCCTCATGGAAACCCGTCAGAAGCCTCCAGAAACCCTTCCAGAAGTATCTAGCTAAGCGCCTGACACACAGATTTAACAGTTGGGAATAATGTGAAATGAATGAAAGAGGAGTGGAATGATAAATGGAGTTGGAGGTGTGAATGATAAATGTGCCAAACTGAGACTGACATACTAAGTGACTTATATATGACTTGGTCACTGGCATATCGAATTAGACTAATTGTTTGGTTGGCACTACAGAGTGAACCGATGCTCGGCATGCATACTTAAATTCAGGAGAGTGCCAAGAGTATTGGCCTGAGTAGGGACTTCAGACAGGAGGATGAGAGAAGGCAAGAAGTGTATGTGTCATGCCTCGGTACTGCCAATGGTGCTGTCAAACCGGCCAAGTCCTGCAGGCCAGTTGGGGTGGCTTGGCTTCAACGTACTCGTGTGTTGCACTCTGCCTCCTGTGCATGCCACTAACTTGTAACAGGAACAGATACTCAGGCAGATGCCAAGAGTGTCGGCCTGAGTGAACAGAAGGAGGAGAGTAGGGAGGCACAAACCTAGTTGATACTCAGACTGAGGAACTATGTACATGTATCCACTACTTATATAGGCTGAGAGGTGGAATGTGGAATAAGGGTGGGATAAGACATGGAAAAAGAATAAGGTATAAAGACCATGTGGAGGTATAGTCCATAGCGATTAGAATAGAATAATGAGAGAATACGACAATGAAATATAAGTGGTGAGATTGTGGGAAAGAAATAGAACAATAAGGAATGGCCGAGAATAAAACAATAGGGCCGTGAGTGAGTGGCAGGGAATAGTGAATGTCCCATGGGCAAGCGAGTGAGGGAGAAAGAAAAAGAGTGTAGGGATGATAAAGAATAGGGGTTGGGGAAAAGGATAATGAACCAGGTGATAAACCGTGTGTACCGAACCGAAACCGTACACCATGGAATGATATGAGTGAGGGTCAGTTGGTCGGTACTGCCGAGTAAGTCAAAGCACGATGTGTGGTCGTGACAGTATCCCCCCCCCCTAGCAGCTGAACCCATGAAGCCGATAGGCAGTGTGAGGTTTGCGAGTACGAGTAAGGGCTGGGGGAGGCGACTGTATTGGAGGGGGCCGTGAATAGAGGTGGGTGGTAAAGGCCCCCTAGGTGGAATGGTGTTTTATCATGCTTGTGGCAGCCTATCATAATGGAAGGCTTGTTGTCAGAATTTGGTAGGCTGGTTTAGCCAATCCCGACGTAGGGTAGTGGCCCTGTATGTGTGTGGTTAAGCAGGGCCGATGGGTAGATGGACGGAAACATGGTCTGACCCAGTTTCAAGAAGGTTTGTGTGAGGGTGAAGTAGGATGGAGGGGAAAAAAATGGGATAGAAGAGAAGAGAGCATATTTTGGTAAAGACAAAAAATAAAAGATAAAAACAGTAGATGAAGAAGAAAGAAAATGGTGGGGAAAAGGAGGCATAATGGGGTCCTTAGTTGGGTTCTAGAGGCCATGGGCCTGGTTTATCGGGATAGGCAAGGTGGAATTCTGCTACAATATCAGGAGCATTACTGAGTTCGGTTGCTACTAACCAAGACGTTTCATCTTCAGTGCCTTTGTAACCCGTCCATTGGACAAGGTAGAGCAGGGGACAAGGCCTGCATCTTCTGTCGGTTTTTGAGTCAAGGATCTTGGCAATTTCCTACTCCATCTCTCCGTCGATTTTGACAGGGGGAGGCAGAGGTTGAACACGATTGGGTATGGTATTGGGGGTAGAGGGTTAGAGCATTGAAACATGGAAGACTGGGTGTACTGCCCGCATAGAGTTGGGTAAATGGAGGGTATAGGAATGGGTGCCAACATGTGCTATTACTTTGAAAGGGCTGAGATACTTTTCCACTAGTTTCTTGGAGGGTTAAGTGGTCCGGAAAAATTGGGCTTTAACAAATACTGAAGTTCCAACTGGAAACTCGGGAGAGGCGAGTCTGCAGGAGTCTGCCGAGGCCTGATATCGTGATTGGGCCTGACTAATTTGCTTTTTCAGGGCTCCATGGAGCTGATCTAGATCTACAGCAAATTTGTGTACCCGAGAGGAGGCGAGGTCGCGCTCGGGGTGCACGGTGAGGTTTGGGTGATATCCCTTATTGGCAAAGAAGGGAGAGATGCCCATGGTGGCATTTGGAGCGTTATTGTATGCAAATTCGGCTAGTGGCAACAGTTTGGACCAATTGTCCTGTTGGTAATTGCAGTAGACTTGAAGGTACTGTTCCAGTGTCTGGTTTACTCCTTTGGTTTGACCATCAGCTTCTGTATGGTAGCCTGAGGTGAAGTGTAGGCGCATGTTGAGAGCTTTTCCGAGCGACCTGAAGAAGTGAGAGACAAATTTGCTTCTGTGGTCAGATGTTACATGGCTTGGTACACCATGCTTCGAGAAGATGTGAAGCACAAACAATGTGGCCAAATTGGCAGAAGTGATTGTATCGACTGTAGGGATGAAGATACTTTGTTTAGTGAGTCTGAAAACTATCACTAGTATCGACATAAAACTGGAGGACTGAGGAAGTTGCTCAATAAAATCCATGGATATGGAATTCCATGGTCGTTCGGGAACGGGGAGTTGTTTTAGGAAGCCATAGGGTTTGTGACACTGCAATTTCGAACGCATACATGTGGTACAGGATGCAGGATTTGCAGAAGTTGATGACCGAGGTGCGCAAGCCTGGCCAAATATATTTGCTGTGGATCAGGGCTAGTATTTTATTTTGACCAAAATGTCCCAAGAGGACATGGTTGTGCTTGTATTGTAGGATGTGTAATCTGAGGTTGTTGGTGTCGGGGACATAGATCTGGTTGTCTAACTGAAGGAAACCGTCCAGGGTTTGTGTCCATCTTGGGTTTGGTACTTCAGGAATGCCGAGATGGGGTACTGCCGTTGGATCGGTTGGGAGGGCTGCATGTATGTTGGAATGGAGTTTTTCCAAGTCCATGATGGTGCTTGCTTGTAGTGTCAGGATGATAAGTTGCGTCACCTAAAGGGATTCCACTAATTGAGTGGTCATAAAGATTGGTCAGAGGTTTTGGGGGTTGATGGTGCCGTAGTTGTTACCCCCCTCTTTAGGGTAGACATCCCATCGTCTAGTTAAGGTGTTGGGTTTTGTACCGAGTTTGCTGGGATGGAAGCGGATAGTGATGTTAAATTGGCAGAGGTATTCAGACCATCATACCTGCCTCTGTATCAGGACTTTAGTGGTGGAAAAATATTTGAGGTTTTTGTGGTCGGTGACGACATCTATGGGGTCAGCAGAGCCTTCCAGGTAGTGCCACCATCACTTGAACACCTCAAAAATTGCTAAAAGTTCCTTGTCATGAACATTATAGTTTAGCTCGGGAGTGGTAAAGGTACAAGAATGAAAGGCAACGGGATGAATCTTGCCTTTGGGATTGATAACAGAAAGGATTGCTGCAAGGGCATAGTCTGAAGCATCGGTTTCCAAAACCAGGGGTAAGTCGGGTTCTCAGAGATGCAGGATAGGTGCCAAGATGAAGGCCATTTTGAGCAGATTGAAAGACTTTTGACAGTATTCAGTCCAAGCCCATGTCATGCCTTTACATGTCAGCCGGGTAAGGGGTACAGTTATGTCTTAATTGTTAAATATGAAGTGACGGTAGAAATTGACAAAACCTAGGAAGGACTGGATGTCCTTGACCTTCCATGGTTCGGGCCATTTGCAGATGGTCTTGACTTTGTCATCGGAAATGGTGAGGCTGTCGGTACGTAGGATGTAGCTGAGGAATTTGACCATGTCTTTGTGCCATTCACATTTGCTGGCTTTGACAAATAAGCCATTTTTTCTGAGTCGGCGGAGCACCTCTTGGATATGTTCTCGGTGCTCCTCGAGTGAGTCTGAATATATCAGTATGTCGTCTATATAGGCAACAGCACAATGGTCTATCAGGTCACTGTCAAGCCTGCAACACCGAGTACCAGCTAACTTGGGAATACCGACCAACCCACATCATCTCACACTGCCATGCAGCCTCGGCTCGGTACACCCGGTACATCGTATGGGCCACTCCTCTCGTCCATTCCTCTTCATTGTTCCTTCATCCCCTATCCACTCCTTAACCTGTTTCCCCTGAACAACATGATGGCCACTTATTGTCCTGGCCACTGCCATTGTTTTATCTTGGGCCGTCCTCTATTGTTCTATTCTCACCCACCACTTCATTATCTTATTCTCAGCCATAATCTATTATTCTAATTCCACTTACATTCCTTATTCTATTTCTGATCACTGTGGACAATGCCCCCAGGTGGTTACTTCATACCTTATTGTCTCCATTCCTTACGCCACCCTGTTCCACATCTTGCTTCTTAACTATATAAGTAGCGGCATGTATGTAGATAGTTCCTCACTCAGAATATCGATTGGTTAGCACCCCATTGCCCGTTTCCTATTTCTAAAGTCCTTCGCTCGAGCTGACACACTCGGCATCCTTACGAGGCTCCTCCCACTACCCAAATTAGTGGCACCCATGGAACAGCAGGGCGCAACGCATGAGCACGTTGAAGCCTAGCCACTCCAGAACAGTTTGCAGGACTTAACCAATATCTTGGCATCACCGAATCCTAACAGTGACCGAGAATGTCATTCACAAACCTCTGAAAAGCCGCAGGGGTGTTGGAGAGGCCGAACAGCATGACTAGCCATTTGTACGACCCGTACCACATGAAGGCAGTCTTCCATTCTTCTCCTTCGGCAATTTGGATCAGATGATATGTGTGCCGAAGGTTAGGGAACAGCACGGGTCACCCATGGGTCAAATGTGGGTGACCCGCACCCGACCCATGGGAAACCCGAACCCATCAACCCATGGGTTTTTTCCCATGGGTCGATGGGTGTCGGGTGCGCGCCGCACCCGCATGCGTGCGGCGCGTACGGCACGTACGATGCATACGGTGCGTACGACGCATACGACACATACAGCGCATACGGCGCGTATGACTCGTACGGCACGTTCGTCACGTTCGTGGTGTCGCGTGCGCGTACAGCGCTTTCGTCGTGTTCGTGTCGGTGCGTGCGCATACGCGTAAGTTTCGTTCGTGTCGGAGTTGACGCCCCGGGTTGGGCCCGGGTCACGGGTGCTCGCGGCTTGACCTGCACCCACACCCAAGGACACCCGACCCGGTGACCCGTGCGGGTTGGCCTGACCCATGCGGGTTGGCCTGACCCGTGCGGGTTGGCCTGACCCGTGCATTTCCCTACCGAAGGTCAATCTTTATATAAATTCGAGCTTTTTGGAGGGCATCTAGTAGGTCAGTGATTAGAAGGAGAGGGTACCAGTCCTTCTTGGTTACTTTGTTTAGTGCTTGGAAATCAAAGCCATCTTTCTTTCGGATGAATAAGATTGGCGCTCCATGTGGGGAATGGGAGGCCCTAATGAACCCCATGTTCAGGTGTTCGTCAAGGAACTCATGCAGGGTTTCCAGTTCTGATTGTGATAATGAGTAGAGGGGTGGATGAGGCATCTTGGCGCCATCTTCCAGGGTGATTTTGAGATCGTAGGGTCGGTGGAGTCCTAGAGTGTCAGCTTTTGTTTTGCTGAAAACGTCAGCAAATTCGTGATACTCTTTTGGGACGTTTTCAAGGTCGACTGGATCAGGGGGAATGGATGGAACAGATGGGGCCTTGGCCGATCGTGCCGAGATGGCATTGATGGCCAAAAGGTCTAGACGGAAAACTTGCAAACCTTCTAGTTTGCAGGCTCATGCAAAGGCAGCTGCATTGACTACGGCTATCCACAGGGCTTCTAATTTCGGAGAGGATCCTGGTTGAGGCTGTGGAGCAGTGGCAGATGCCGGCTGAACCGACGGTTTCAGGACACACCTAGGGTCATTAGCGGTTTTTTGGAACATAATACTGCCCAATACCCAATCAATCAACGGATTGTAGCAGGTGAGCCAGTTGTGACCGAGTACTACCAATACAGACGAATCTAGTGATGTGACGTACATACATATGGACTGTAGTTGACCTGTCGGAAATTTGATTGGTAGTTCTACAGATTTAGTAATGACTGCATTAGTAGTGCCATCAAATAGTTTAAGGGGAATTGAATCCACGGAAGTGGTGGGGATCTTATGTTCCCAAACATAGGAAGATTCTATGCAGCAGTGAGTAGAACCTGAATCGATCAGACATTTAAGAGGGGTTGCTGAGGAACTCGGTATCAAAATAGAAGATAGAGGGATTACCAAGGAATTAGGATTAAGAAGGGCAGAGGCATTAAGCTTAACCTCAGTTCCAGCACCTGCCGAGTCATTTGGCTCAGTCACCTCCACTAATTCCTCAGTTTTGGTGTCTGGGGTGCTAGTCACCTTGCGGGTGGTAGATCTGGATTGTAGGGTCATAATCATTAAGCAGTAAAGGGCACAGGAGGTAGTGTCAGTCTGAGTATACTGTCAGGCCTCGGTACTGCCGATGGTGCTGTTGGAACCAGCCAAGTCCTGCAGGCCAGTTGGGGTGGCTTGGCTTCAATGTACTCATGCATTGCACCCTGCCTCCTGTGCGTGCCACTAACTTGTAACAGGAACAGATACTCAGGCAGATGCCAAGAGTGTCAGCCTGAGTGAACAGAAGGAGGAGAGTAGGGAGGCACAAACCTAGTTGATACTCAGACTGAGGAACTATGTACATGTATCCACTACTTATATAGGCTGAGAGGTGGAATGTGGAATAAGGGTGGGATAAGACATGGAAACAGAATAAGGTATGAAGACCATGTGGAGGTATAGTCCACAGCAATTAGAATAGAATAATGAGAGAATAAGACAATGAAATATAAGTGGTGAGATTGTAGGAAAGAAACAGAACAATAAGGAATGGCCGAGAATAAAACAATAG
Organism: Gomphus sp. MG54; assembly: GCA_003314385.1. Taxonomy (NCBI): domain Eukaryota; kingdom Fungi; phylum Basidiomycota; class Agaricomycetes; order Gomphales; family Gomphaceae; genus Gomphus; species Gomphus sp. MG54. The sequence goes on from QLPG01005508.1 coordinate 25,343, forward strand.
GGCCGCAAGTGAGTGGCAGGGAATAGTGAACGTCCCGTGGGTAAGCGAGTGAGGGGGAAAGAAAAAGAGTGTAGGGATGATAAAGAATAGGGGTTGGGGAAAAGGATAATGAACCAGGTGATAAACCAGGTGTACCAAACCGAAACCATATGCCATGGAATGATATGAGTAAGGGTCGGTTGGTCAGTACTGCCGAGTAAGTCAAAGCACGATGTGTGGTCGTGACAGTATGCCAAGTTGAATTTCAGAATGAGGAACTATCTACTACCATACACTACTTATATAGGTTAAGAACTGGATGTGAAACAGGGTGACATAAGGTATAAAAAAAGGATAAGGTATGGAGAGCATATGGGAGCATTGTCCACAATGCTCAAGAATAGAACAATGAACACAGACCAAAATAGAATATTAAAATGTGGCCAAGTATAAAATAATAAGAGCATGACCGAAAATAAGACAACAGAATATGACTGAATATAAAACAATAGGGTCATGACCAAAAATAAAACAATAGAAATATCCCAAGGTAAAATGGGATAAGGGAGTGGATCATGCATAAAAGAATAAACAAAGGTAGAAAGGATGGGATAAAGGGAAGTAGACCAAGTGATGAACCAAATATACCAAGCTGAGACCATTTACTACTGAAGAAATGACTTGTCACTTGTATGTGGGATTAAATGGTAGAGATTGTTCAGCTGGTATGACCAAGTGAACCAAGGCTCAGTGTTGTATACTTAACAGCCACATCCATTCGGTCTATTGGACTTGGTTGATATCCCACCAGCATCATGAAGTTGGTACTTTTGCATGAGTACTTGGCCCATACAACCTTAGCACTTTCAGTGCTTACCAAGTATCTCTTTGGGTGTGAAGTAGATGAGACAGATTTTCTTCAGGATATGTTTATGTCTAGGGTACTCTTGGATATCCAGGTGATGGTTATAGACACAGGTTGTACAGTAGGGGACTGTTAGGAATTGTATGCCGGCATGTCCGACTATTCATTTCAGCCTGCTCAGCCCAACTATGCCCTCACTCACCTATTCAACTATATACCCTCAGCCCACAGACTATATGCACCTCATGTATCTGTCTTGGCATCACATGCTCCTGTCAATTCACTCCACTCATTTACATCAAACTCCATATGCTCACAATTCCAGTCTGTCTTCATTTATATTTAATATCCTTTCATTTACATTCCGATCCACTTTTATTTATTCGCAATTCTGTTCTATCTCTTATATCCAATCTGCTATTACGCTCCTTGTAGGGTAATTCTGTTGGGAATTGGGGTGACATGTCACCCCTCAATGTCACAGAGGAGATCAAGATTGGGATGTAGTATTTCTGTTCTTACTTTTCAATCCTCGTCTTTCTTATCTATCACAGGAATCTAGTCAACTCCTCGTAGATTTGAAAGTAGTATAAAGATCTTGTACATTCAGTGGTTCAGTCTTCAGTCAGATAATCGACTTTGATTTCAACTAAGCTTTTCTCTGTCTCACTATTCTGAAATTAGGGACCAGTGTGATCTGGTGGACACAACATACAAGTTGAAGCCATGTGTTATGGCCCATGCAGCCAAACAAAACCACATTAAACCCCACAACCACCCGCACCATTTCCGGGACCTGTCCGATCAACCAAAGCCTGAATAACCGATTCCCGGGTGTCTGACATACATTCCGAGGTTCTACAACCCCGAACCTCCGAAAGACTCCGAAGTCAAGGTTCCGTTACCTTGATAGCCGACACGCAGGACCATCGCGTACCTCACTCCCTTGTTTTCTCTTTATACTGACCCCTTGTACTCCCTTCCCCCTTGTTTTATGACCGGCAAAGAAAGTACAAGGATAGTCACATGTATATAGTCTTCCAGTCGACTAGACTGTTCGCTAGTACGAATATCGATTTAGTCTCCCACCAGTTTCCGATTCATTTCCGGTAAACTCCCGCCCCCTTTCTGAAATTAGGGACAGATGATCGAGGAGGGCGCAACACATAAGTTGAAGCCAAGTCCCTTCGACCTCGAACACCTCAGTGACCGGATTGAACCATTCCGCGACCTACCCTAAGTTTCCGGCGCCTCTGCCCCCATCCATAGTCCGTCCGATTCCCGTCTTCGGTCTTTGGCCCCGTCACGGACCTTCGTGCTAACCCGGATAGCTCTTTCGGAAACACTAGCTAAGCGCCTGACACGCGGACTTAACACCATGCCCTACTCTGAACCTTGCCATTGTTCATCTTTGGGAGATTGTATGTTTAATTACGATTACATTATTCCTTCACATCGTAACAGGGACAAAACCGTTTAAGTGTTTTGAACATTTGTGTTGTACTGTAAATAACTGAAGGATTACATAATCAATGAATATGACATAATTAGTGGAGATAGCCCTGCTTCTGAAATTGTGGTCACAATTAAGATGATTATGTAACTCTCACTATTCATTGAGATTTTAATTATTTAAAAAAATGAAGCATTTGAATGGGTTTGTCCCTCACAGTTATTAATGCAATAAATTGTATATACAGGGCTGGAAATCACATGACAAGTCATGTGACATTGTGTGAACCTTTTTATAGTTTGTTTCTGTCCAAGCAAAGCCAAACATCCCTTGTTTATAACCATGAAGCCTCTCCACTGCTAAAGTTGACTCTATCATCTAATTGCTCAAAACTAGCCAATTGTCAAGTCCACGTACCGAGACCCATCCACCGGCAGTGCCGACTGAGCAATTACTCTATATCCACGACCAAGTACCCGCATTACCCGCATAACACTCAGTGCGACGGTCCCGGCTCGGCACATTCGCCATCCATACTCCTCGGCTTGTTTTCACCTCGGGACTCCCCGTCCTTGTATTATCCTCGGACGCGACCCATTGTTTTATATCCGGCCACTCCTTATTGTCCCCTTTCGAGTCACGATCCTATTATACTGCCTTTTATTGTTCTATCCCCGCTTTGCATTCCTTGTTCTAATTTTGTTCGTTGTGGACAACAACCACATTGCTCTGCATACCTTGTTGTCCCACATTCCTTATTCCACATGTCGCTTCTTAACCTATATAAGTAGGACATGCATGTACTTATTTCCTCATTCTGGGTATCGACTAGGCTTAGGCCCTTCTACCTTCTTCCTCTCTGTTAAGTCCTCGACTCAGGCCGGCATCTTCAGCATCCCCCTGAGTATCTGTTTGTTGCAAATACAGTGGCACGCACGGCAAGTAGGGCGCAACGCACGAGTACGTTGAAGCCAACGCCACTACTCTTGGCCTGCAGGACTTGGCCATAGTCCGCCCGACCTTTTCGACAACACCCTTCGGCAGTACCAAAGTCCGTCAGAATCCGGCTCCTGACACCAATCTAGCCAGTACATCTCCTCTTACCTTGGTGTCTCTGTTGGCTCTATCTCTACCATTTGCAGGAAACACTGTCCTGATATACTCAAGGCCACTGGTGGTTGCCCATCCAACATATCTCCCTCCAACATCCAACATATCGTATTGCTTATGGAAAGAGGAAATATTGAGAACATAACCCAGGGTACCCAGGTACTCAAAAACATTCTCAATGAACCAGTGACATCCAAGACTGTAAGGAGGAACCTGAAGAAGGCTGGGATGAAGGCAGTTGTAAAGAGAAAGAAGCCACATCTTAGTGCAAGGCATAGGAAGACAAGGAGGGAGTTTGCAGAAGCTCATCTGGAGTGGACTCTAGAGGACTGGAAGCATGTTGTCTGGTCAGATGAGACCAAAATCAATTGATTGGGGTCAGATGGAAGGAGATAGGTGTACAAAAAGGCTAGAGAGCCTTTGAATGATAGGCTAGTTGAGGGAACACTGAAGTTTGGTGGAGGTTCTGTGATGATATGGGGTTGTATGTTGTAGGAAGTACCCGGCTATGCTGCCAAAATTGATGGAAGGATGGATGGGGAGTTATACAGGCAGATTTTGGATGATGATCTTCAGGCTAGCCTAGAGTATTATGGTAAAGATTCTACTGACATTATTTTTCAACAGGATAATGACCCTAAGCACATGTGCAAGAAGGCCACTGAGTGGTTTTCTGACCATGGCTATGAGGTCATGAAGTGGCCAGCTCAGTCCCCTGACATAAACCCCATTTAACACCTCTGGACTATTGTCAAAAAGCACATTTCTGACTATAAACACCCCCCTAGTAGAGTGCATGAGCTATGAGAGAGGATTGGAGTGGAATGGGAGAAGATAGAGCCAGAGGTGTGTCAGAAGTTAATTGAGAGCATGCCTAGAAGGGTGCAGGCAGTGATGAGAGCAAATGGGGACTTTACCAAGTACTGATATATACTATTTCTTGTTAAAAAATGTGAGGGACAAAACCGTTCAAATGCTTCATTTTTTTAAAATAATTAATATCTCAATGAATATTGAAAGTCATGTAATCATCTTGATTGTGAACACAAGTTCAGAAGCAGGGCTATCTCCACTAAATGTGTCATATTTCTTGACCATGTAATCCTCCCGTTATTTACAGTATAACACAAATGTTCACAACACTTGAATGGTTTTGTCCCCTACTGTATGTTATGGCCTGTACTCCTCAAATGAATCTATTACAGTTCACATAACCACCCACACCCTTCCAGGGATTTTCCAGCTGTGATTATCAAGAATGATCTCCTGACCACCTTTTCTGTGATTCCTTTCACAAACCTGTAGTTCTGCAATCCCAAAGATCCACAATTCCACAACTATGATTTTGCTTCCACAGCAGGTCTCTCAAAGGATCACTGCATACCTTGCTCCCTTGTTCTCTGTTTTTTATTGACCCCTTGTATTTCCCCCCTGTTAAATCCACAGGTCGGGAGCTTAGCTAGGTGCCTCTAAGGTTATTCCCAATGATTCCAAGAGGTTTCCGCAAGTCCTCATTTCCTGAATGTTTGGAAACTGAAGGTCGGTTTGGATGGAAGGTGTGAAGGAGAATTAGATCGATATTCGTACTAGCGAACAGTCCAGTCAACTGGAAGACTATATACATGCGACTATCCTTGTACTATCTTTGCCGGTCATAAAACAAGGAGAAAGGGAGTACAAGGGGTCAATATAAAAGAGAAAACAAGGGAGTGAGGTACGCAATAGTCCTGCGCGTCAGTTATCAAAGTATCAGAACCTTGACTTCGGAGTCTTTGGAGGTTCAGAAACACAGAACCTCGGAATATATATCGGACATCCGGAAATCGGTTATTCAGTCTTTGAGCAATTGGAAAAGTCCCGGAAAAGGTGTGGGTGGTTGTGGGGGTTGGTATGGGTTTAGTGAGAGTACGGGCCATAACACCCCCTCCCCTTGTCTTTAGACCAGACAGTAGAAAATACAAGGTAGTTTACATGTATATAACCACCCAGTTGACTGGACTATTTGCCAGTATGAATATTGAATTAATTTGCATCTAGCTTTCCAACTAAGTTCTAGCCTAATTCCAACTTAGCCTCTTGCGTGTTTCTAACTTTCTGAAATAAGGGACAGACAGTTGAGGAGGGTGTAACACATAAGTTGAAGCCAACTCCCAATGACTTCAAATGCCCATACAACCAATTGAACAAGTCCTTGCTGTGAACTGACCATCTACCAAAGTCCTAGCACTTTATTGTGTGCCTTCCATCCTTTCCGTTTCCTTATCCTTGACCTTATAACTTAACCCCCTACATCCTAAGAACTTCCACCCCTCCCTGCAAAATCCTTTGGAAACCTATGGAACCCCTTTGGTATCATTTATTCTAAGTGCCTGACACATGGATTTAACATTGTAACAGCAATTTCTTTTTCTCATCTAATATACCATTCTCTTCCAGTCATCTGGAGTCCAATATCTATACCTAGTTACAAAGTCTATTCTCTCTCTCCTATGCTTCTGTGGTAGATGAGGCCTTTTCTTCTCCACCACTACATTCATCCTAGTTCCCCTGAGATCTCTGTGGACTGTTTGTGAAGTGAGAGGTTTGTTGTAATAGTTTGGAATACTTTGAACACTTGTACTGTTGTTTCAGCCTTCTCAGAGGTAGTAAGCTTGACTGTATGGTATATATTAGCTAAGGAGAATTTGACAGGACAACTATCAGCAGACTTGAGAAGGTCAGGGCAATGTCTGCATATTTTTGAGATAGTACCAGTAGAGGATGATATCTGATAAGCAGTTTGTCCAGAATTAAGCCTAGAAATTACTATGTTGAGTTTATCAACAGAGAGAGACCTTATGGAATAATGTGGTTGAGGTTCTGGAGTTGTTGATACTTGTTCCTATTATTTGAACTATATATCTGACATGATTTCTAGTCATGTGACATGAGCCAATACCTCATTACTGTAAAAGCCTCCAATTTTGGCCCTTTTCACTCATTAACTGCCAGCAACAAAACCATTCAAATGAGACCTAGGATATGAAACATTCATATCTCAGAAGGTTTTACATAGATTTGCCAGATTTCTGGTCTGAAAGATAGCTAGGATCATAGAGCATATATTATAATTTTCTGATGATTTTGAAAATTAAATTGAATCTCCTATTAGATACACAATCAAAAACTTCCAAACATGTGAATGGTTTGGTTGCTTACTGTACCTCCCTGGTAAAGTGGAAGCTTACTGCGTAGGCCACCTTTATTCTCTCATTACATGTTCTAACTATCAGTGAGTTTAGCTATCTCTGCATCTGTGATTCTCCATCAATTTTGTCCTTGTTTCCCTCTGATCCATTCCCTGTTTTGTCAATTCTCCATGCACATATATTTATCTCTTTCTCCTATTCTCTCCTTCTCTACCATTCCTCCTCCCATGTTCTCAATCTTTCTACCTTTTGTCACAACACAGGACCTATGGGGGTAAGCCATTGTTGCTGCAGCTAGGCGGCAGAAAGGATGGGTAGTGCCAGAAATGCAAAGTGAACAAAGGCAAAGATGGTAAGCTTAGGAGGTACTGTAAGCAGAGGGTGTTCTGGGACATAATGTAGTGTAAGCAAAAAAAGGGTGAGAGTAGGACTAGCCAAACAAAAAAATGCAAGAGTTTTTTTTTTTAAGATAGGCATTTAAAAATATATAGGTTTGAAAGGAATGACTACAGCTAGCAACTGTCAGGAGCCGTATTCTGACGGACTTCGGTACTGCCGAAGGGTGTTGTCGAAAAGGTCGGGCGGACTATGGCCAAGTCCTGCAGGCCAAGAGTAGTGGCGTTGGCTTCAACGTACTCGTGCGTTGTGCCCTACTTGCTGTGCGTGCCACTGTATTTGCAACAGACAGATACTCAGGGGGATGCTGAAGATGCCGGCCTGAGTCGAGGACTTAACAGAAAGGAAGAAGGTAGAAGGGCCTAAGCCTAGTCGATACCCAGAATGAAGAAATAAGTACATGCATGTCCTACTTATATAGGTTAAGAAGCGACATGTGGAATAAGGAATGTGGGACAACAAGGTATGCAGAGCAATGTGGTTGTTGTCCACAACGAACGAAATTAGAACAAGGAATGCAAAGCGGGGATAGAACAATAAAAGACAGTATAATAGGATTGTGACTCGAAAGGGGACAATAAGGAGTGACCGAATATAAAACAATGACTGTAACCGAGGATAACACAAGGGGTGGGGTACCGAGGTGGGGCGGATCGAGAAACGGACGAATAGTATGACGGATATGCCGAACCGAGATCATGGTATCAAGTGACGTGCATGCGGCGTGGATATTTGTACGTGGATGACAGATGTACGGAACCGAGACCGGTGTATTATGCGTTATGCATGCTGCGTGGATGCTTGGACATGGATGTGGGATGGTTGTTTGGTCGGCACTGGCGAATAATGGGACCTCGGTATGTGTACTTGACAGCAACAAGACAAGCATGGATGAAGACAGAAACCTTGAGAGAGAGTAACCTATATCAAACTGCTGATACCTATATGGATCAAAATCAGGTACTGTTGCAAGACATGCACATGTGACTAACTATACACCCAAGCTGTCACGATTCTATCCCCAGCCATGAGAAAATAGACAGTACAGGGGTCATGTGTGTTAGTTTCTAACATTTATACCTGCTGATCTGTGGAATGCCTTGCCTATTGGCCCTGCAGGCACTCATGGGAACTCTGACCACCATGATCACCAGGGTGCTTAAGAACTCGCCCTATATTCAAACACTCAATGTATTTGAACCATATGCTCCATCCATTCACTGATATCTTGAACTGGCACCTATCCAGTCTGAGTGTGCTTAGGATGATTCCGATAGCTGCCATGGTCCAACCACCACCACCACTGCCTGTTGAACTCCCAAGACAGCCTACTGCAGCATCATTAGCTACCATACTCGAACAACTTAGTACTCTGATATATAGAATTGCTCTCCCTAAGACCAAGACTGCTAAAATAGTAACAATCTCTCTTGATGCCCTGTACCAAAGCCATGACCTCATTTCCACAGCCCAATCGATGCTCATAGATTCACACAACCAACAATTAACAAAGGTATATAAGCATCTGGATGCTATCTCCACCCACTTAGGCCTTCCAAACACCATACAACCCACTGGGAAATGCACCTATGTAGCTGTCCTTACCTCACCCACTCTGCTAGCCCTACAGCCAACTCCTTAAATACCATTCCGCAATATGTGATTTGACCTCATACTCACACAATCTGATCATAATAATCTAGTGCTCTCAGGCCTGTCTGACGAGGAGCTAGGAAAGGAAATTTCCAGAGCCATTGAAGATGCTGATTGCTGGTTTAAAACAAAATCATACACATCAGATGCAGATGGGAATGAGGAGATAGAGAACATCCCACTGTGAATCCATGCTGCAGGTTGACAATGGAGTGGGGATATTTGGCTCACTACTTGCAGTGAAGCTGAACAAATATATCTTGCCTCCACGGCACACTGCTGGCTCCCTAAACTCTCTGATCAGCTCTCTGTTTCCCAAAAGACTCTCCCGGTCATTGTTTATGGTATTCCTACTACATTTGACATCTCACAAGAGAGCTGCGATGTTATCTCTCTCATTAACCTGAATGACCACATCATCACTCACCCCTCAATACTCCAACAGATTGAAATCCTCTCCTACCCACAGAAAAATCAGCAAACTAACACATACATGTCTATAGTTCTCTTCTTTACAGATGCTCAAGTTGCCAATAGCTGTATCAGCCACCACATTGCATTCCAGGGTCACCTCTACCTAACAACCAAATTCCTACTTTGCCCACCGCAATGCTATAATTGTCATTGATTTGGTCACTTTGCATAGCTCTGCAAGACAACAACATCTTGTGGACAATGCTCAGGCAAACACATAACACAAGATTGCCTTTGTCCCAATAAAGAAACATGTGACAAGCCTATACTGTGTCAACACATCATACTGAGATGTGCCATCTGCATAGGAACTCATGCAGAAACAAGCCAGGAATGTCCAATGCACAAAGCAGCCCTAGACCACCATGTGCACAAACTTGCTGAGGAAGGTCCCCTTTTTGAGGCCCAATACAGCCAACCACACACCCTAAACTAGCTGCACCTGACCACTGCTTGACACCCTAATCCCTGAAGCATGATGTTTCTGCAAAACACACTAAACAAAATACCCTTCACCTGCCAATCCTGGCCCACCTATTTTGGACTGGACATGAGCCATCTGTGATGTTCTGGCAACTTGCTGACACACCACAGAAATAAATAGGGTCTCGTTTTCCCCTACACTCATAAAACCCAGTTGTCATATCTCCTCATCTCTCTCTCTCTCTCTCTCTCTCTCTCTCGCGCGCGCGCTCATGCGTACTGCATTTTCCCTACCCCATCACGGGCCCATGATTAGGGAATGGCACGGGTCACCCACAGGTCAAATGTGGGTGACCCGTAATAGTTTAAAAGTCGGCTCAGATATGTGATAGATAAATTGTGAGATATTCGACGTGTAGGAATATATGTGAATGAATGACGTGGGTAGTGTGTACTACACCTAGAGATAATGTCCCAGTGTATTCGGGGACTTGATAAGATAACGGGAATATAGATCTGTTCAAGGCTTCGATCGCGTATACGGATATCGAGTTTATCGATCGATCAAGAGGTGAATAAGACTGAAAACTGAAGTACATTCTTCCTAACTACTGGGTTTTATATGTGAGTGACTCGTTCCTATGATAAGACAGGCCGTCCTAATGCAGCGACGGCGTCCTCGATCTCGATGTACAGTCGTCGCCCTGTTACTTGATTGTCCCTATATGTCGCCGACTGCCCTCCCTACTGAATTGCCCTGTGGCCTTAGATCTACATTATCGACAGTGAGTACCTATCTGAAGTCCTATCCGATCGGAAACCCCTTTGACTCTTGTTATCCCCTCCTCGGCGGTTGGATGTGTGTGTCCCGGTGCTGTCGTGTGTCGTCCATTATCGTGTAAGTTCGTTCCTATGTCCTCTTCGAATGTTATTCCTACTGATCCCTTCCTCTCCTTTTGTATCCCATCCTTCCGTTCCTGTTCCTATATTCCCCTCGTCCCTCTGCATTCGTTCGTT
>QLPG01005510.1:0-18159 GCA_003314385.1 Gomphus sp. MG54
GTCCCAAGTCCTTTATCTGGGCCGACACTCTCGGCACTCTCCCAGGTATCCCTCTGTCCTAAATTGGTGGCACGCATGGGAAGTAGGGTGCAACGCATGAGCACGTTGAAGCCATGCCACTACTTCTAGCCTACAGGACTTGGCCTTTACCTGTCCGACCCCTTCGGCTTTCCTGAGGCCTGTCAGTATGTACGGTGCCTGACAATCCCAAACCTCCCGCAATTCCATGACATAGGTTCCACCCCCTTGATAAATGATATGCAGGATCATCACGTACATCACTCCATTGTTCTCCCTTTTCTATTAGCCCCTTGTATTCCCTTTTCCCCCTTGTCTTTACTCTGCAATAGATAGTACAAGGGTTAGCTACATGTATATAAACCCCCAGTTGACTGGACCATTTGCCAGTATGAATATCAATGTAATCTGTGTCGTAGTTTCCGATTCAGTTCCAGTAAACTTTCTGAGTTCCTGAAATTAGAGACAGATGATCGAGGAGGGCGCAACATATAAGTTGAAGCCAAGTCCCTCTGACTTCGAACACTCGAATGACTAGTCATATCAACCTAATACTACAACCAACCCTAAGTCTCTGGTGCTTCCCATCTTTCCATATTTCCATCTCCTGTCTGTGAATCCATGATCTTGAACCCTATTGTCCTCCAAACCTCGACCCACTTTACAGAAACCCCTCAGAAACCTCCAGAAGCCCCTCTGGAAATATTTAGCTAAGCACCTGACATGTGTATTTAACAATTTCCCAAAAAGCCAAGAACCATACATATTTCTTGGAATAATGTCTAGACCAGCATATCGTGATAGGAGTAGAGTGGAATATGAGGCAGAGTTCAGGGCACTATCCCATCCTGATTACCCTCCCCACTTGTCAAGTCCACATACCGAGACCCATCTGCCGGCAGTGCCAACCGAGCAATTATCCTATATCCATAATCAAGTGTCTGCATCACATGCATAACACTTGGTACGCCGGTCTCGGCTCGGCACATCCGCCATCCACACCCCTCGCTCTGTTTCACCTCAGGACTTCCTTTCTTATATTATCCTCAGTTACGACCCTATTGTTTTATACTCGGTCACTCCCTATTGTCCCATCTTGAGTCACTACTCTATTATCCTATCCTTTATTGTTCTATCCCCGCTTTGCATTCCTTATTCTAATTTTATTTGTTGTGGACAATAACCACATGCTCTGCATACCTTGTTGTCCCACATTCCTTATTCCACATGTCACTTCTTAACCTATATAAGTAGGACATGCATGTACATATTTCCTTATTCTGGGTATCAACTAGGCTTAGGCCCTTCTACCTTCTTCTCTTCTGTTAAGTCCTCGACTTGGGCCGGCATCCTCAGCATCCCCCCGAGTATCTGTCTGTTGCAAATACAGTGGCATGCATGGCAAGTAGGGCGCAATGCACGAGTACGTTGAAGCCAACGCCACTACTCTTGGCCTGCAGGACTTGGCCATAGTCTACCTGACCTTTTGCCAACACCCCTCGGCAGTACCAAAGTCCGTCAGTACCTGACGCTTGACACCACTCCAATCAACTCACTCTTAACTACAAGATGCGAGTACACGACTGTATACCCATTAGTCATCCTACTCCCAGACCCCTATCCTTGGATTGGATACTGGAGAAATTGCAGAACATATGTTGCCTGTAACCTGGAAATACTCCAAGATGACTCAGTCCCCTGACTCATCCTAAGGCTCCTCAGGAGTAGTGGACAAGTTTGTTAGACATTTATTGGTAGACTTCCTTATTGTTTCTTTTATATGTTTCCCCTTTTCTTGGCTTGACTCAGACCTGTTTCCTATGCTTTTAGTCTTTTCTTATTGTTACTTATCATCCTTGCCTATTTGGTTAGTCTTCCCCTATCATAGCCCCTAGCCCCTATTCATGCAGCCTCAATGGTGTACCATTTCTCTAGAGTTTCTCTATAGTTTCCTCTTTTGTATACTTTGTTCTTGTGCTTTGTAATTAAACTGACAGAGCCAACCTCTTGCATTGTTTTACATCATTGCTTGGTTTTTGTATATAAAGGCCTCTGGCTCACCTCTGTAATAACAAGTTCACAAGTTAAAGCCCCAAGTCAAGTCTCCAAGTCCAAGTCAGGACTAGTCTAGAAATATCTAGACTATTGTATTCAAGTCCAAAGCCAAAGTCCAAGTCTTAGTCAGCATGACACATTTGCATCACAGGTCACACATAGTCACATCACACTACATTCTATTTTATATCCTCCATTACGTGCCAGATAGTGGCCTTATAAGTCACAGACCATAATCCAGCTGTGCCAAATGACTGTATTATATCCTGCCACAGAAAAGGACTGGTGCGTGCAGGCTTTTATGTATTAATTACCTAGAGCAACTCTACATCATCCCAGTCATCCTGGCTCTGGTTAACAAGATCCAGAGGTACTGTTCTAACTCCTGATTGACAGATTCCATCTGACCATCCCCTTATAGGTGGTAGGCCATTGTTGCTGCGAGCTTGATTCCCAGGAGACAGTAAAGTTCCCGAGTGAACTCCAAGACAAACTGAGGACCCCAATCCAAAACCACTTGTTTAGAGAGTCCGTGTATTTTGCACACATGCATTAGATAGAGCCATGCAGCCTCTATGTTGAGACGAGAGAAAGAGGAGATAGGGGATTGGGGAGAAGTAGGAGGAGACATAGGACCGGGAGCACAGGGAGGTGCATACATACAGAAAGATGGACTTAGAGACAATAATTCAGAGCCCCGGAACGAACTAAAAGTAGCATTACAGTTACCCAAAGAGTACATACAGAACACCGCCCTCACATGTAGATACGGCAGATTGAGACACGGCGGCCTATACGCTAGGCGCCCACAGAGGAGGGATACACATGGAACGAGAAGGGAGAACACGCTCCTGGAACGGAGCATATAGAGCGGAGATAAATCACAGGACACGTAGGAATAGATAGGCGTATCACTCACGGGACAGGAGATAAGAGAGAACATATCCAGGACACACATGTGCAGGTGACATGCACTCACCGGCAGGAGAAAAGATCGGACATCGAGGCTAGGGTCGAGGGCACCGCAAGAGGCAGTGCAAAGCACTTTCACATTCAGTAGAACCATGCGAACGAAAAGACAGAAATAGATTAGAAGAGCAGTGACCCACATCGGGTCGACCACATATAGACACCGTCTCAGGGTAGTTACAGTAGTCATTACATTCAGGACTCGGAATCTCTATAAGAGACAGATAGATAGAGGACAATAAATTAGTCTCGCACTCATAGAACACTGCTTACTGTCGTAATCGACGAAGTCCGGATCGCTCACCTCATTATATCAATCTACTACCTTCGTCATCGTCACTCACGTCCCCGGACCCAATGGGAACATCATATTGAGTATATTACGACTTAACTGCGATTTAATCGCACTTCTCTATAGAGACTATCATACGCAGGCAGCTATTCGGCCTCCTGCATACTCACAGATATCATCACGTGATCTCGAGCCATATCGGGCTAGATCAATCAGGGCAATACTTCTGTTATCCGGACACGCTGAAGAACATTCTTGATACGTATCGAATCACACTCACACTGGTACTTTGCGCTAACAGTACCAGAGTCATTCACAAACGACTGTCGTCTACTCGCGCATCCCCTGTAGCCACCTCCCTGGGTCGGTGCTCAACCAAACCTAAAACCTTCGTATTGCGTGGAGGGTCATCTACACTGGGATATAATAAACAATATAAAAATCAGATAGATATAACAGTATCATATCTCCTAAATAACTGCCTCTCCATAGTTACCCGGAATATCTGCCTAGACTCTAAGGACATGATGGTGGTATTTGTGGGGAGGGAGTGGGCCCTCTTACTCACTGAATCAACCACATTCATGACCACATGTCCATGGGCCTCCAGAAGCTCTATTATGAAGTCCACACTGGTAGTGCCCCACTGGGCCTCAGGGATTGGCAGTGGATCCAATTCCCCCATCAGAGGCTGCCTCTAGAATTTAGGCCAGATGCAAGAATCACAGGTCTTTATATACTGCCCTATGTACCATGACATTTGAGGCCACCAATAGTTCCAAGAGACCAGTTCCAGTGTTTTCCATCTCCCTGCATGCCCAGCCACCTGTGTATCATAGTTCTGAGAGACAATGCACCTCCAGAGGTCTGGGTCATTGGGGACATACAGTAGATTCTTCCTCAGAACTAGAAGAGGCCATCCTGATCCATCTATTCAGCAGATCGTATGGACTTGGCATGTCTCTGTCCGAGTACTACAATAGCCTTGGCTACTGGATCTTTCAGGTTGGAGGTCTGGAGCTTGGTGTGGATATCCTAGAGGATATCCCTTTCTTCTCTGACTGCTGTAATCCCTTCTAGAACCCAGATCGTGAATAACTCCAGTTGGAGGAGGACCATATTCTCATTGTCCTCAGATCCAGATCCATGGTCTGACCTCCTAGAGAGTGAATCTGCCTTGCCCATACTCTGTCTAGGTTGGTGGTGGAGTGTGAAGTTGAAGCAGGATAGGAAAAGGGACCACCGAGCCTGCCTTTGGTTTAGTTTCCTAGAAGTCCAGAAATATTCCAGGTTTTTGTGATCTGTCCAGACCTCAAACTGGAATTGGATTCCTTCCAAGAATTGTCACCATTCTTCTAAGGCTCGGATAATGGCTAGCATTTCCTTGTCATGGATCTCATAGTTCCTTTCCACCAGACTCAGGATTTTGGAGAAAAAGGTGATTGGATTCCACATTCCATCCTCTGGAGATTGTTGTCAGATAGTGGCCCCTGTAGGAAAGTCCAAGGCATCTGATTCCACTCAGTATGCTTGGGAATCATCTGTTATAGCCCATGCCCCCAAACAAACCCACAGTAACCCCCACAACCACCCACACTGTTTCCGAGACCTTTCGAATCGACCAGAGCCCGAACAACCGATTTCCGAATATCCGGAATACTTTCCGAGACCCCCCGATCCCGACCCCCCGTAGCCCGAACCCGAACCTCCGAATACTCCGAAAGTCAAGGTTCCAACACGATCGATAACCGATGCGCAGGATCATCGCGTACCTCACTCCCTTGTTCTCTCTTATATTGACACCCTTGTACTATCTTTCTCCTTGTTTTATGACCGGCTAAAAGTTAGTACAAAGAACGTTACATGTATATAGTCTCGCAGTCGACTGGACTGTTCGCTAGTACGAATATCGAATTAGTTCCCCCCCAGTTTCCGATTCATTTCCGGTAAACTCCTGCCCCCTTTCCGAAATTAGGGACAGACGATCGAGGAGGGCGCAACACATAAGTTGAAGCCAAGTCCCTTCGACTTCGAACACCCCAGTGACCGGATCGACCTATTCCGTGACCTACCCTGAACTTCCGACGCCTCCGTCTCCGTCCGTAATCCGTCCGGCCCCGATCTCGGCCTTCGGCCCCGTTACGGACCCTCGCACTAACTCGGAAAACCCCTTCGGAAGTGCTAGCTAAGCGCCTGACACGCGGACTTAACATCATCTGAGAATGTCAACACCAGTGCCGAGGTGATAAGGTATTTCAACTTCTCCTCTCCCCACTTCCACTGTTCTCCTTTCTTTGTGAGGTTAAAGAGTGGTCTAGCATGAAAGGAGAAGTCCTTGATAAAGTGTCGGTAGAAATTAGCAAATCCTAGGAATTACTGGACCTCCCTTTAGTTTTCTGGGGTTGGCCAATCTGTCACCCCCTGGGCCTTCACTGGGTCCATTTCCACCTTTCCTTCTGAGATGATGAGTCCTAGGTACTCAATCCTTGTCTTTTTAAACTCACACTTCTCTTTCTGAAGATAGAGTTTTTTCTCCCAGAGAATTTCCAACACTTGGCATGTGACCCTCTGGTGTTCTGCCAGAGTCCAGGAATAGATGAGGATATTGTCTATGTATACACAGATGAGTCCTTCCAGGATGAGGTCTTGAAAAATGTCATTCATCATTGTTTGAAAGGTGGCTGGACTGTTAGTGAGCCTAAAAAACATCACCAGTGGTTCAAATAACCCCCGATTTGTCCAAAAGGCAGCCTTCAACTCATCTCCTTCCTTAATCCAGACATTGTTGTATCCCCACCGGACATCCAACTTTGTGAAGTATTTGTCCCCCTTGAGTTGGTTTACCAGCTCTGGAATGAGAGGAAGTGGGTATTGATTCTTCACAGTCATTGCATTCAACTTCCAGTAATCTTGTTTGAGTCAGATGGATCCCTCTTTCTTTTGATAAAGAAAACTGGAGATGCCATCAGGGATTTGGAAGCTCGGATGCATCCTGTCTGGAGATTCTCCTGAATGAAGACATCTAGTTCATCCTGCTCTAATAGGGACATGGGATATACCTTGCAGTTAACTGGACTAGACCCCAGTTCCAACTTGATGGCATGATCCCAGACCTTCCTATCAGGGAGCTCATCAAAGGATTCTTTAGCAAAGACACTTTCAAAATCCCAAAGATACTCTGGAGCCTCTACCTTCATTTGAACATTTTTGTAGTGAGCCTCTACCAACCTTTGAGAGGTAGTTTGTGCAGCCCAAATGTGTTCTGCTTCTTGTGGCAGCATCACACACATTATCCTGTCCCCTTATTCCAGGTCATCCAGTGGATCTCCTGACTCATCATTCCATCCATCCCCTTCTGCAGCTCCTTCCTCCCCACTTCCTTCTTCCAAGATCTTAGGAAATGGGCCCATCTGGCACTCCCTGACACACCTCTCCGTTTCCCACTCTGTCTTATGTTCATCTCATGCTTCCACCTGACAGGTGTGAAATTTTGCTGGACACTGGCTCATACTGACCTTCTAGGTCTGCCAGTCAATTTCCAGGTTATGCTTTTCCAGCCAGGTAAAACCCAGGATGAGCTCCTGTTTTCCTAGGCTAGTGACTTCAAATGTTGTACACTCCATGTGTCCATTTACTCAGAGGATCATGTCAACAATCTCCTTGATAGCCCCAGCTTTATTAGGTGACTCATCTATATTGTAGACTGGGATAGGTCTCTGTAGCCTCCAGATAGTAAGACGGTGTTGCTCTACATAGCCTCAGTCCATGAACTACCCAGTAGCTCCACAGTCTATAAGGGCACATCTGGATTTGACATCTGCTGTGTCTGTTGTCTGAATCTCTACTTTGATGAATAGGGATTTCAGAATTGGGGTAATGGCAACCACATACTACTTCAGGAGTTGCCTTTCCCACTTCTGGAGCCTGTCAAGCCCATGATACCAAGTTCTGGTTCACTTGGTAATACCAACCAAATAACCCTTACCGTTAATCCCACACACCAGTGATAAGTCATTCCTTACTAGTACATGGTCTCGGCTTGGTACATCTAGTTCATTATTTGGTTCACTTCCCCCATCCCATCCCTTCCATTCCTTATTATTCTTTCATTTCCCATCCTGACCTTTGCCCGTTTCCCCTTGGGACATTCATTATTCATTATCATTCGGTCGTAGCCCTATTGTTATATATTTGCCACCCCCTATTCTTCTATTTCCCCCCCACACTCCTACTTGTTTATTATCGGTCATATTTCATTGTTTTATTCTCGTTTACATCTTATTGTTCTATTCTAGATCACTGTAGATAATACTTCCACATGGTCTCCATACCTTATTCTTTCCTTCATGTCTTATGCCACCCTTATTCCACATTCTGCCTCTTAACTATATAAGTAGTGAATGCATGTACATAGTTCCTCAGTCTGAGTATCAACTAGGTTTACGCCTTCCTGCTCTCCTTCCCTCTGTCTAGAGTTCCTTACTTGGGCCAATACTCTTGGTACCCTCCAGGGAATCTCTTCTGTTCCAAATCAGTAGCATGCACAGAAAGTAGGGTGAAATGCATGAGCACATTGAAGCCAAGCCACTACGACTGGCCTGCAGGACTTGGCCAGTTCCTGCCCACATCTTTGGCATTACCAAGGCCTGACAGAGCCACATCTGAGGTTGCCTTGGTGGAACCTCTGATTCCTGTATGACTTTAGGTGACTGCTCTCTCTCTAAAAGGAAGGTGTTGTTAGATTGTCTAATCCCACATACTATTCATATCTCTAATTAATGTCTTACAAAATAAGACATTATACATACAGAGCTCTATGAGTAGTATTGGCAATCTGATAACTTACTAGGGCTCTGAACTCAACTTGTATAGACACACATGTCTTCACTCAAGGAGTCAACCTGAAAGGTTACTCATGTGGACTAGATGGTGTAGTGGTTAACACCATAGCTATATATGCTACAGCCCTGGGTTCAAACCCCAGTCTGGTCATTCTTTTCACCTCAATGTTATGTCACACTCCTCCTTTAGATAAGAGAACCTATTATGTACAGGCAGTGGGGGCACATAATTCACCCACTGCTGGCTCTAAAATCCTCTTCATTCTCCCTTGCTCCTGCTTCTTCCACTATTTCTGCTGTCTCCTCTGGTGCCGTCTCTGATATCCCTGAAAGGGCCAGGAGTTCTGGGAGTAACTTCATTGTTTATTGTTCTATCCCCACCTACATTTCTCCATTCTATTTTTGCTCATTGTGGATAATACCCCCACATGCTCTACATACATTATTCTCCCACATTTCTTATTCCACATATTGCTTCTTAACCTATATATATAGGACATGCATGTACATACTCCCTCATTCTGGGTATCGACTAGGTGTTATGGCCCATGCTGCCAATAAAACCACATTAAACCCCACAACCACCTGCACCATTTCCGGGACCCTTTGGACTGCTCAAAGTATGAATAACAGCTTTCCGATATTCTGATGCATCAATCCGAGGTTCCGTGTTTCCGAACCTCTAAAGATTCCAAAGTCAAGGTTCTTCTCCTTTGATAAACGACGTGCAGGATCATCGCATACCTCACTCCTTTGTTTTCGTTCCATATTGCCCCTTGTACTCTCTTCCCCCCCTTGTCTTTACTCAGCAAAAGATAGTACAAGACTACATACATGTATATAAGTCACCAGTTGACTGGACTATTTGCCAGTATGAATATCGACTTAATTCTGCATTGTAGTTTCCGATTCAGTTCCGGTAAACTTTCCAAATTTCCAAAATTAGGGACAGACGATCGAGGAGGGTGCAACACATAAGTTGAAGCCAAGTCCCTGTGACCTCAAACCACTCGTACTGCCCTATACCGTGAACAGTCCTAAGACCCCTGGCACTTCCTGTAGATTAATCTGAGAGACTTTTAATCTGTAGATGGGTCTGGCAGATAGGTTTCCTGGGGTTTTCCCACGCTGGTATATCAGAGAGTCGATGGGACAATGAGGGAAATACTCCTAGTGATTTACTGTGATTTATTCTGTATTTATCACTAGGGAAATTATTGCTCTACAGCAAATCTACTGGAGCTGAGTCCCGGGTTTACTCTCTGCTTAGGTGCCGTACCGGGAATCCGGCCTGGGTGCCAAAGCGTCGGTTTATATGTTTTGTGGTTCTCTCACAAGTTAGATATACTATGTAGTAGTATAATATAATATATGGGGTTGGAAACCCAACTGTGACCTGGCCTTGCTGTATGATGAGTAGCTGGTGTCTTAGTCCTAAATAGGAAAGTACGCTTGGCGCTTAACCTTCCGGTTCAGTGCGAGGCAAAGATATTGAAGTATAGCCTAAAGGCTAGTGCGATGGGGAGCAACAATAGAATTACAATTGCTTGTTTTTGGTTACTGTTCTACACTAAATATCTCTTGTATTTATATGAAATAGAAAGGTGATTGGTAAGGCGAAAACTTCACGGAGTGAAGTTTAGAAGCCGGCCTAATGCGGCCATGTGCATGGTACACCCACATATATGCGATGGGAATGATATAGAGGAAAACTTCACAGGGGAAGTGATAGAAATAGAATAGATTAGAGAATATACTGAATATAAATCCACATGCTAGTGTATCCCCTTCCCAATGTGTCCAGATGAGGTGAGCGGGCCCTTGGGGTAGGTATGGGGCCAGGTAGAGAGTGTGGGGTAGGAACCACTCCTAAAATCATGGAAATATTATCGTAGGTTCCTCATGATGTATATAACTTCAGTACAAAGTTGCGTCCTGATCTGGGAATGGCTGGGGGAGATATTGGAGTTTTAGTAGAGAATATATATATAAATGACTCAATAATGCCTGGTTCTAACACTTCCATCTTTCCATCTCCATTCCGATTCCAATCGTGAACCCACGACCTTTAGCCCCTTAGCTTCCATATCCTCTGTAAAGTCCTCAACTCAGGCCAGCACCTTCAGCACTCTTCGAGTACCTTCTCTGTCCCAAATTGGTGGCACACATGGCAAGTAGGGTACAATGCATGAGTATGTTGAAGCCAAAGCCACTACTCCCAGCCTGCAGGACTGGGCCATTCCCAGCCTGCATCTTCAGTATTACCAAAGCCTGACATTGCCTTACCAAGTCCTTTAACATTGGTGTCTTCATCATCTGAGATATCGATGGGATCTTCATTTGGTGCTTTACTGCCAGTTGGTCTGGTCATAATCAGATTCAATGATACAGTTAGGGTGGTGTGGATGAGGATGCAGAGGAGGTACAGGCTTGTCAACCTCTCGAACTGATGCACATTGACTGTGAGTAGGTTTAGCTTTTTTGGCAAGGAGTGGATCAGTGTTGCCAGTCAGCTGTTTAGTTGGATGATGCTTCTGTTTGCCTTAAGCAATATGAGGATCATTGGTAGACATTTTGTTAAAACTGAGCATTTGGCTGATAATATAATCAAAGTTCTACACTGACCAGCTGATATAATCAAAGTTCCATGCTAACCTGGCTTATTGTCAGCAACAACAAGAGCTTCAATACTTGAGAGTGGAAGAGGGAAATGAGCAATGATACTTGTTGGTGTATTGACCAGCTCAAGACTGAGTTTTAACTAATTACCTAAGAACTGTACATATAGTCTGGTGGAGTAGTGGTAGTGATTGGCATGGGTAACCCCTGGGTATTTTGTGCCTACCCATACCCATACCCGAGAATACCCGTACCCTTAGCAATGGATAGCAGGTTATTGCGGGTACGGGTATGGGTACCCACTGGTTTAACGGGTATTGCTGTTACCCGTGACCAACAATGGGTATTGTTCTTATCGTAGTTTCCGATTCAGTTCCAGCAAACTTTCTGAGTTTTAGAAATTAGGGACAGATGATCAAGGAGAGTGCAACACATAAGTTGAAGCCAAGTCCCTGCGACCTCAAACCACTCGAACCATCTAATACCGTGAACAGTCTTAGACTCCCCGGCACTTCCCATCTTTCTGCCCCTTTCCGATTCCAACCGTGAACCCATGACCTATAGTCCCTCCATCTCCAGAGTATGAACACACCCTTAGAAACCATTCGGAACCTCCAGAAACACTTCCAGAAGCCTCTAGCTAAGCGCTGACATGCAGATTTAACAATCGTCCTCATATTCAGGAGGAGTGTTCCCGCCTAATAGGCCAGCTTCACGAATGGAAGGTTGTTCTGATAGCTGTCAAAGTGAGGAAATCTCCTACAACTAACTTCAGACTTCTACGATGAAGGGTAGATTACAAGTAGCAGATTGAGTATTGATGATGGTTGTGATATGCAAAGATGATATGCAAAAAGAGGTGCAATCAGGTGTAGAAGTCAGATAATACTGTTACGATGTGAAGGAATGACATAATCGTAATTAATATAAAATCTCCCAAAGACAAGTCAATGGTGAGGTTCAGGGCAGGGTACGGCTTCAACTTGTGTATTGCGCCCACCAGGTCACACTGGCCCTAATTTCAGAAAGGCGAGACAGAGAATTAGCTAGTAGAAAATCAAGGTTGATGATCTGACTGACTGAGGACTGAACTACTGAAGTACAAGATCTTTATACTACTTTCAAATCTACTAGGAGCCAATTAGATTCCTATAATAGAATAAGAAAGCCAAGGATCATGAAAAGTGAGAACAGAAATACTACACCCCAAATAATGTGCTCCTCCGTGACATTGGGGAGTGACATGTCACTCCAATTCCCAACGGAGTTACCCTAAGGAACGTAATAGCAAATTGCATATAAGAGACTGAGCAGAATTGCGAATAAATGAAAGTGGAGTGGAACATAAATAAAAGGATATTGACATAAATGAAGATGGAATGGAATAGTGAGCATATGGAGTGTAACGTAAATGAAGATGGAATGGAATAGTGAGCATATGGAGTGTAACGTAAATGAAGATGGAATGGAATAGTGAGCATATGGAGTGTAACGTAAATGAAATGATGAATTGACAGGAGCATGTGGCACCAAGATGGATACACAAGGTGCATATAGTCCGTGGGCTGAGGGTGTATAGTTGAATAGGCAAGCAAGGGTGGAGTTGGGCTGAGTGGGCTGAAATGAATAGTCAGGTATGCTGGCATATGGTTCCTGACAGACTGTTAGAGCCAGGCATTATCTGAGTCATTTTATATATATATCTTCAACACCAAAACTGCAGTATCTTCCCAAATGATTCCCATATCAGAGCGCAACTTTACACCAAAGTTCTATACACCATGAGAAGCCTGCATTGATATTTCATGAATTTAGGAGCATGTTTTCCATGACACTGGCTACCTGGCCCCATACCTATCCCCAAGGGCTGGCTTACTTCATTTGGGCACATTGGGAATGATATATACTGATATGTTGTATTTCATTCAGTTTATTTTCAATTATATTCAATTTTCATACTTCCCCCTGTGAAGTTTTCTCCTATATTATTTTGCCTGCATATATGGGGATGACCTGTGTATATGACCACATTAGGCTGACTTCTAACTTCACTCTGTGAAATTTTAACTTACAAATCAGTTTCCATTTTGTATAAATACATCATTTATTTACAGTAGAAAAACAAGCAATTAATCATATTTTTGCTCCCCTCCCCCCTATTACACTAGCCATTAGGCTACAACTAAAAGATATTCACTCGTGCTGAACCAAAGGTTAAGCACAAATTACACTTTCCTATTTTTGACTAAATCACTGGATACTTGTCATATGGAAAAGTCAGGCTACAGTTGGGTTCCCAACATTATGTATAATTATTGTACATCACTACATATTAAATTTATCTTGTGAGAGAACCACAAATCTATAAACTGGCTCTTTGATGCCCAGGCCAGGTTTCCAGGACGGCACTTATGTGGAGGCAAAACCAGGGACTCAGCTCCCAGTAGATCAGCAATAGAACAACAAATACCCTATCAATAAATACAATAAAAATCATGAGAAAATCCAGGGAATTGTTCCCCTATTTTTCCAATGAACTCTCTGATATTATATCATGGGAAAACCCCATAGAAACTTATCTGCAACTTTCAACTACATGGACAACCCCAAAAATATTTACCTGATATTTGTGTGGGTACTGGCAATAGGGAAAAATTTCATGAATAAGTATTACAAGAAACCTGATGATTCAGAGGTTTGCTAGATTTCCATGTGTAATTCATTAGGCAATTTTAATATTTCAGAATCAAATTGCTTAGTAGTTGGCAGATCTGATTGTCAAGCGTCGGGTACTGACGGACTTCAGTACTGCCGAGGGGTGTTGGCGAAAGGTCGGACGGACTATGGCCAAGTCCTGCAGGCCAAGAGTAGTGGCATTGGCTTCAACATACTCGTGCGTTGTGCCCTACTTAATGAGAGAATATTAGTGAATTATAAGGGTATTCTGGATGTTAAGAATGCGAGGATAAATCAAAGACAATCTCCAAGGCTTTGATAGATTTTGTCTATTAGTATGCTGTATTCCCCGGTGGTAAACGACGAGTAAACGCGGCTTATTATGAAGTCGGCTCTAGTGGCTTCAGTTAGGGCTATAGAGTTTACTGAATAGACTAATCTTTAACAGAGGTGCTGGAGATTTTTCACTAACTAATAATCCTGCGATGCTGCAGCTATTTGTACACATTGTAATCGGCGCAGCTAACTAATAAGTCCCCCTCTTTGACCGCTCTTCGATAGACTGTGCTTCGTAGTCACTTGTATCCGTAGCATCCCCATGACCGTAAGTCCCCTTTCATTTGTTATCTTATATGTAACAGCCCACTTCTATAATCGCGTTTCCATTAGATAGGATCGGCGCGTTGCCCATTTTGGGTTTGTTCAGCCGCCCGTTGGTCGTTCGTTGTTTTCATTGTAAGTAACCCTCCCTTTCCCTTAACGTTATACTAATGTCATACAGTGGTTCCCATCGCCAATCCCCATACTTCTGTCAAGACAATTCTCAATCGCGTCGCTCCCTTGAACCCCTGCTCATCTGTTTCATCAGCCGGGGGTCTCTCTCCAGTCCGTGATCGCAGCTATTCCTCTTCGCTCATCTCTCCTATCCTTCATAAAGTGTGAGTCCTATTTGATGTCTGTCCATTCCTAGTTGTTCAGCTGACTGAAATGCCGCAGTTGTTTTGTTCGCCATTCAGTATCCGCGTGTGTATGTCCTCCTGTCTGTAGACGGCCTTGAAATCAAGTCGCCGTCCAATGAGTCTATATATGGAACAGTTGTCAGCTGTTCAACCTGGTAACTATCTGTTTTTCTTTTTCTTCTCTTCTCTGCTCTTTAAGAATTCCCTTGTGTATGCTTTACAATGTTAATAGTAAAACTAAATAGAAGAAAATATGAAAAATAAGAAAGAAGTATTTTATGGGGCTTTTATATTTAAGAAAGTAGGCATATAATTCAACACTACTTGCCATGCGTGCCACTGTATTTGCAACAGACAGATACTCAGGGGGATGCTGAGGATGCCGTCCTGAGTTGAGGACTTAACAGAGGAGAAGAAGGTAGAAGGGCCTAAGCCTAGTCGATACCCAGAATGAGGAAATATGTACATGCATGTCCTACTTATATAGGTTAAGAAGCGACATGTGGAATAAGGAATGTGGAACAATAAGGTATGCAGAGCATGTGGTTATTGTCCATAGTGAGTAAAATTAGAATAAGAAATGTAAGACGGGGATAAAACAATAAAGGACAGAATAATAGGGCGTGCACTAGGAAAGGACAATAGGAAATGCCCAATTATAAAACAAGGCTGTAGCCAAGGATAACACAAGGGCAGGAAGTCCTGAGGTGAGGTGGGCCGAGGGGTGAGGAGTAGGCATGGGATGGGAATGAGGAATGTGACCGATATGTGCATCTAGCTGACAGCAACTCATTGAGTGGTTCGTACTTGGTTACTAATGGAGTATTTTTAGTCGGTACCGCCGAGTTACCGGATCCTCGGTATGTGTATTTGACACTGATGCAACAATGACCATCAATAGTAATACTGAGGGCAGTGTCTTTCTTTTCATTTATATTTATCAATGGCATTGATGAGTATTGGCTTTGACTTCTACTAATATATTTGATAACCTTCCAGAGCTTGTTGATGTCACATCTCAACCTCAAGATGAGCTTGAACATTATCTTGCTAATGATGTAGAGAATGTAATGGATGCTCTCAAATGGTGGTGTGAAAGGAGATCTACTCTTCCCTGTCTATCATACATGGCCTGCAATTATCTGTCTATTCCTGGTAAGTAACTTTTTATCAAATTATTTTTTATATTCTTTCAACTCTAATAAAAATTTAATGCTACAATTGTTGCTGTTGAATGTGTATTCAGCCAAGGCCATCTTGTTTTGCCCTATATTTGGAACCAATTTTCAGCCCAGACAACTTGAGCCCTTATATGCATTGGATCTTGGAGCACACTTGGTTTTAGGGAACAGCATGGGTCACCCATGGGTCAAATGTGGGTGATCAACACCCGACCCATGGGAAACCTGAACCCATCAACCCATGGGTTTTTTCCCACAGGTCGATGGGTGTTGGGTGTGCGCCGCACTTGCACATGCCATAGGCATATGCGATGTATGACACAAACATGCTGTACGTGTGTGCAACATACAACACAAACGTGCCATATGTGCGCACAACATATGACACAAATGCACCATAGCGGCGTACGACATGAATGTGCTGTATGCGCATGCGACATATGACATGAATGCACCATACGTGCACACGATGTATGACACAAATGTGCTGCACGTGTGCATATTATACGCGTGAGCGTAAGGTGCATTGGTGTCAGGGCATGTGCATATGGTGCATTGATGTCAGTGCATGCACATATGGTGCATTCGTGTCATATGGCATGTGTGTGTCGTATGCGCATACATAGTTGAGGCAGCGAGGGCCGGGTCACGGGTGCTCTCGGCTTGACCCACACCCAAACTCAAGGGCACCCAACCTGGTGACCCGTGTGTGTTACCCAGGACCTGTGCTATTCCCTACTTGGTTTGGTGAAGGATGCTGATATCAAGGCTGCATTGGGGGATGAGGTCACCTATCCTGAGGAGGAGTGCACTGTGGGTTGGGATTCTATTATGGGTAATATTTTATAAATTCTGAATTTTTATAATAAGAAAATATATTAATTTTCAGTATTGGTCAATTTATACCCATTGTGGGTGGTGGGTAAGTGCAATACCTCTTGTGGGTGGTGGGTAAGAACAATACCCATTGTGGGTTGTGGATAAAAACAATACCCATTGAACCCATGGGTACCCATACCCATGCTGTTGTTAAGGGTAAGGGTATTCTTGGGTATGGGTGTGGGTATGGGTAGACACAAAATACCCAAGGGTTACCGATGCCAATCACTAGTTCTAACAGCCCAAGCAACTGCATTCCCAGTAAGTCCCTTGCAATATGCAGCCATGAATCACCAAGAATCATTTATAAACCATGGCCACCATTCTCAGCAGTGGTTTGAGTGATTCTAGTTGCTTTTACAATATATCTCAGAATATTCATTTTAAGATTCTAGCTAGCATCATAGCCCAAAACCCTGTCACATTTTTATATGACTTTGGTTGAAATTGTACATGTATTTGGGGGTTTATTCGGGACGGATCGAGCCACTACTATCTTCACCTAAATGGGACGTACGTGATATCTGTTGGAGAAATCCTGCTCAGAAATGAACTCATGAAGGAGATGGAGCATGTTCAATTGAAGCATTTGTTGAGTATGAGTAGTGAGTCATGCGTGCCTGTTACGAGACCACTGGCTGCACAGTCACTTACAACGACTGAAGTGTGCTAGTTCTATCTGGGATCCATTCATGGCTTTACAAGCATATCCATTTAAAATTTCTTCTTAGATATTTATATGTGAGTCTGTTACTCACAACGACTGAGATGCCTGTACTCCGTTGCATTCGTGTCAGTTGGGACATATAAGTCGAACAACGGATCAATTCCAATTTTGCAATATATCCACAGGTGTGATGATGTAGAAAAAGGAGCTCGATGTGGTTCAGATGATATTGTTTGTATTTTCAGGGACACCCATCGACCCTAGCGTTCTGCTCGGAGACATGGTTTCGGAATCAAATGGCCTTGAGTCATTCGGTTTTTTTTTTCGTGACATCTATTGCTCTCTTGCCAGACGGAACTCTTACCATGTCATGGTCCGAAGATGATTCATACGACAGGCCACATATGTCTGAAGTATGATGTGGAGCAGACTGAACGAAGTGTGGTGCATTTCGGTCGATATACAGGGAGTGACAATCGGACGACTGGGCTGTTCTGAGAGGTAGAGCATGTAATTATATTTGCGGTTTATATTCTTCATATAGTGCTCGGACGAATAGTTGCTATAAGAGTCCGTTCTATTATAAAGCCTGTTCTCTAGAAGGACACGTCTCTTCTCGGCCAAATAATCGTTCATGATACTACCTGTTTGTTCAAAGGGTTTACTGGTTCTTTGGGGTAATAGTATTCATGCTTTGTGATACTCTCATGTGAGAGACGATTACCACATAATAAGACAGGAACGAGGCATCTTGTGCTATTAGCACGCCTCAGAAACGGCTCAGAAACGGAACGTTACTTGCTGCTCAGAACAACACATGATTATATTGGTGAACTTGAGTGTGGACTAGATGCAATGCAAGCGGGATATATTATTATAAGGTTCTTAAAATTACATATAATATGCTACACTAAGAATTGAAGCCAAGTAGGAAGAGAAAAAAGAACGCATTGAAAGCTGACAGCAACGATATGCATATAATTAGTAACATTTTTCTATTGGC
>QLPG01005512.1:0-13915 GCA_003314385.1 Gomphus sp. MG54
GTGCATTACTGGAGATAAGAAAACCGACTCACAGACGAAGAGTGGCACCGCAAATGCCGTTGTCGAATCCGATCTCGAAATCGAAAGCGCCTTTTTGGCCGACGAGCTCTTTGAGTCTGACTCGGAGCTCCCAGAACTGGTGTCAGTTTCAGACTCTGACTCTAATACCGAAGTTAAAGAGAACAGCATGGAAGACTGGTTCTCCGAGATCAGCGATGACCCTGACAGTGAAATGGAGAAGTCACCTGCAACTGATGAAAGCGATAGATTTTCGCTTATCAGTGATGACTCGAACCTCTCCAGCATCGATCTGGAAGACGCACACGCTGTTTGCATTGAAGTTGACAAACCGACTGCAAACTCACCTTCTATCGAAGTGTATGACTCGGGGTGTACAAGGCATATCACCCCCTATCACGATGAAGTCCAAAACTTCGTCGAAATTCCTCCTAAGTCATTTCAAGCTGCAAATAGACAAAGTTTTAGTGCAGTAGGAACCAGAGAAATGGTTATCGACGTACCAAATGGTGTCGATGTCTCCAAATTGAAGCTCTCAGAAGTTTTATACTCACCTGATGTGGGTTACACGCTCGTGTCAGTCGGACGACTCGACGATGCCGGCTTTGCCGTGACATTTGCAGATGGCAAGTGTGTTATACGAAGAGAAAGCGGTGAACAAGTTGGCACAATCAAGAAATCTGGACGTGGCTTATACCGAGTCACTCATGAGTGTAATACAGCAAATTCTGCAATGGAGACACTCACTTTGGACCAACTCCACTGTCGCCTAGGTCACATTTCACCTGAAGCGGCCAAAAGACTTGTCACCCAGGGTCTTGTAATGGGGATCAAGCTAGATGGCTTACCTTTGGTGGACCCCTTCTTTTGTGAATCATGTGTATATGCGAAAGCGACCCGGAAGTCCATTCCCAAGATCCAAGAAGGCAAACGAGCCTCCAACTTTGGCAATGAAATACATAGCGACCTGTGGGGACCAGCCCCAGTTGCGACGAAAGCCGGAAAGCGTTATTACATCACATTCACAGATGATATGACACGCTTGACTCACCTATACCTTCTGCGCACCAAAGATGAGGCCCTTGCAGCCTACAAAGAATATTTTTCTTGGAGCGAGACACAGCTCAATGTGAGCATCAAGACCCTACATACAGACAGAGGTGGAGAATACCTAGGAAATGATTTTGAGCGTTACCTCAAATCAAAGGGGACAACGCAAAAACTTACCGTACATGACACCCCTCAGCACAATGGCGTAGCCGAGCGACGCAATAGAACAATTGTAGAGCGTATAAGAGCGCTCTTGCATGCGAGCGGCCTTCCAAGATTCCTGTGAGGGGAAGCTGCTCGTCATGTCGTCTGGCTGATGAACAGGACACTCACCAGGGCTGTCGAAAATAAAACGCCTTATGAAGCAGTGCTTGAAAAGAAACCCGATTTACGGGACGTCCGCAAATGGGGAGAGAAAGTCTGGCTCCGAATGGAGAATGGAGACAAGCTGAGTGGATGCGTAACTGAAGGACATTGGTTAGACATCGACGATCGTAGCAAAGGATGCCAAGTGTACTGGCCTGACAAGCAAACAGTCACTGTAGAACGTAACATCTACTTTGACCCGTCAGCTTCTCGTATCGAGGGGGAGGATTGGCAGCTAGTCGAAACGAAAACTGACTTACCAGTGTCTAAACCGACTGTGACCACTGCACCTCCAATCCCTGAAACAAACCCATCTGAGAGCGAGACATCTGCTAAACGAATACGCAAACCCAGTCAGCGCATCCGGGACATTCTAGAAGGCCATGGCACCTCCACTCACCGTTCATCTGACCCTGCCATTACTCCAGGAGTACAATTACCCACCCTTCCTGCAAACTCTCCCGAAATCCTTGAAGGAGAAGGATTAGCTGACTGGATGGTGTTAGCAGTAAACAATGATGAATATGCACTTGTAGCCGAAACCAGCGAAATCGAAGCAATTGAGCCTCGCTCTTTAGCTGAAGCCAAACGACGTCCTGATTGGGAGCTGTGGGAAAATGCAAGTCACGAAGAATTAGCCTTACTCAAGCAATCAGGAACTTGGGAACTTACCGACCCACCCAAAGATGCCAATATTGTTGGCTCTAAATGGGTCTTCCGCGCAAAAAAGGATGTAGTGGGAAATATCGTCCGATACAAGGCTCGCCTGGTTGCGCAAGGCTTCTCCCAAGTCCCAGGTGTTGATTACTTCGACACCTTTGCTCCCGTATCCAAGTTAGCTTCAATCCATACTGTGCTAGCCCTAGCTGCTGCAAATGATATGGAATTGCATCAGATAGACATTAAAGGCGTGTACTTAAATGGTGAACTCACCGAAGACGAAACCATTTACACGGCACAGCCACCTGGCTATCACACTCCAAACTCCTCAGGAAAAGTCTGCAACCTAAAGAAGACGCTGTATGGGCTCAAACAGTCAGGAAGGCGATGGTATCATAAACTCGTCAAAATAATGACTCACCTAAACTTCACTCGATGTGATGTTGACCAGGCCATGTTCTTTCGCAAGAACGATCCCAAGTTGACCATAGTATTGGTTCATGTTGATGATTGCACCATTGCCGCGTCATCAGTCGACCTGATTGTTGGTTTCAAAAAGGGCATAGCCAAACATGTTGAAATCACTAACCTGGGCAAGCTGCACTGGTTGTTAGGCATTGAAATAAAACGAAACCGCGAGCGACATACCATACACCTCTCCCAACAATCGTACATCGCCTCGATCCTTCGCCGGTTCAACTTCGATGAGCTGAAGCCCGCATCCACACCCATGCAGCACGGGCTGCTCCTATCCATGGCCGCGACCCCTAAGACAATGAACGAGTGGGCCATGATGCGTGATACGCCATATAAGGAAGCCGTCGGTTCGCTGATGTATGCTGCGCTCGGAACGAGGCCTGACATTGCGTTCGCCATCCAATCCGTGTCACGATTTTCAACCAAGTATGGACCTACTCATTGGAACACTGTCAAAAGAATATTTCAATATTTAAAAGGGACAGCTCACCTTTGGTTGACGTATGGCCATGGGGATGGAGCCTTGACAGGGTACACCGATGCTGATGGCAGCATGGCCCACAACCGACACGCAATTTCCAGCTATGCGTTCATTATACATGGAGGAGCGGTATCTTGGAGTGCAAAAAGGCAAAACGTAATATCATTATCTACAACTGAAAGCGAATATGTTGCAGCGACTCACGCAGCAAAAGAAGCACTCTGGCTTCGCTCCCTCATAAAGCAAGTTTTCGATGTCGAACTTGTGCCTACGACCTTGTTTTCGGACAACCAATCCGCCATAGCGCTAGCAAAGGACCATCAGTACCATGCTCGTACGAAGCACATCGACGTACGATTCCACTTCATACGCTGGATCGTCGAACAAGGCGCAATTCGCCTCATGTACTGTCCCACTGACGATATGGTGGCCGACACGTTGACTAAAGCTTTGCCGTCTGCGAAAGTAAAGCACTTTGCCGTCGAACTTGGGCTATCAACGGTTTGAGGGGGAGTGTTGGAAAAGCAAACCGCCGCGCCCGAAATCGCCAATTAGTAAGCAAGGCCATTATTGGCCGTTTTAGGTCTTGCGCAGGTGCAAGACATTCTTTTATTCCTTTTTATATAGTTTATTGTCTTCAAAACTATAAGTAATTACAGTCTATGTACAGTCTCCCTCAGTGGTTTGACATTGCGCAAACACTGAGGTAAGATACTATCCGACTCCCATAGTATATTATTCAGCTTACCTGTACGCTACAGTTATATCGTCGTATAGGTAAATCATAGTGGTTTGACATCGCGCAAACACTGAGTTATATCGTCGTATAGTCTAGTTATCTTTACAGCAGGGTGATTGCCGGACGGCAACAGCATTTATGAGTTTGTGAAGTTTAGGTGTGCGGCCGGATTTCGGACCTGTCGGAGCTGGAATGAAGACTTGTTCGCACGGGTAAAGAAGTGCATGTCGGGGTTCTTCTCTTCTGGCTATCATCATGTCCGTCGGCGATGAAAGCAGACATCATCCCATAGACATCTCCCCCGCTCATCATCTCTCAGATGAACATTCCCGTCCTTCTCAGACCAGGCAAACGATTGATCACAATGATCCCGAAGCAAGAGAAAGACAACGGACAATGGACGTCGATTTGGCAATGCAGATGTCTAGGGCAAGGAGAGGCAGCGCCAGTCTTCCAGTCCCAAGCCGCCTGCCCTCTGGGAACAATGTTCTGTCTTCTATCTCGCCACTGCGCTCCTCTCCAGAAGGCTTCTCAGTTCTTGCGCCGCATGAAGAGGAACCTATAGATTGGACAATGTCGGGAGGCATGGTTGGTGAAGGAGGTGACCATGATGTCCCTACCAATCTTAATATGCCGCCCCCGCCCCCGCCCCTGCCGCATCATTCTCCGGGCCATGATACAGAGTTACATTTTTCATTGAACCAAGGGTCACGCCCAGAAATGGACTTGCACGACTCAGCTGGTGTTCTTCCAATGTACCACCCTGCTGTTTACCGTTCCAGCTTTGACTATTCACATATGGAGGAATTTAGTACCGAGGAGAGGCGCCGTCTGGGGATTGGCTCACCAAAGGGACAGCGTGCTATACCGCCTCAGTTGCCCCTCCAAGACACACAGAAACCAAGTTCAGGAACCCGGGAGGTTTCTTCAAACCTTTCCTCTCCCGAAATAGCCACAGAAGCTCCATCTGATCATGTTACCGATCATGAATCGTCTCCAGAATTTACACGCCTCCGTCAGCGAAAACTTTCTCAGTCGAATACACCTGCAACACGACGGGGAAAAACCGGAAAACTTGCCCTTTTTGAAGGAAACGCTGGAGGCGTCATGGGAGCAGCCCCTCCCTCCCTTGTCCCTGCTGCGTCTGGACTTTTCCTTGGAGCCGGCAACGATGGTCGATACGCAGCTGGGCCGTCCGGGTGGGGAATTGGCTCTTCGGTAGGCATACAAGGACAGGGTCATGACCGGCCTTATAGATTTTCATTCTACTCTAATTCTCTTTCCGCCACAATTCACGCTCGGAGTTTATCTGAACTCCCTGCCGAGGGCCAGACGTTTGAGGACCTCTTCGCGGGTAATCGGCGGCCTCTCGGGGAACGCACCAAAGAAACAGAAAGCGGAGGTCCTGCCATTGCAGCCAAACATGCCCGTGATGTGCCGATCTCAACCTTATCCATGAGAAATTCTCGGGGTGGCACACCAGCCCCAGTCGCTGACGGTGGCTTGGGACCGTTCCTGGACAAGAAGGGGCGTATCCCTGATGATGCCATGGATGATGATTGGGAAGGTAGTACCTGGTGGCTGGACATATTGGACCCCACGGACGAGGAGATGCGCATGTTGAGCAAGGCACGGTGATGCTATTTGCACCCGACCCTCTTGTATAACCCACCTTTTGTGCAGGTGTTTTCTATTCACCCGTTGACAACTGAAGACATCCAAATGGAGGAAGCAAGAGAGAAGATAGAACTATTTCGCAACTATTACCTTGTTTGCTTCCGCTCATTCGATCAGGATCAGTATTCGCCGACATATCTGGAACCAGTTAATATGTATATTCTCGTATTTCGCGAGGGCACTTTATCTGTAAGTTGTCAAAATCTACTCATCAATGATTTCATTTCATAGTTTATTACTCTCCTACCTGCCTGCAGTTTCACTTTCGCCCGACGCCGCATCCTCAGAACGTTCGTCGTAGGATTGCGCAGCTTAAAGACTACATCAGTGTTACTTCAGACTGGATCTCATATGCCCTCATTGACGACATAACTGACGCTTTTGGTCCACTCATTCAAAGTATCGAATATGAAGTTGACAGCATTGATGAGTTGGTCCTTATTCTCAAGGAAGCAGAACAGACTGACATGCTGAGACGGTGAGTCGCTGTGCTTTACACACCTATCTTTCATCACCTTGCGAGATAGCATAGGGACTTGCCGCAAAAAAGTCATGGGGCTACTTAGACTAATGGGCAATAAGGCGGATGTGGTGAAAGGACTGGCAAAGCGCTGCAATGAGAACTGGAGCGTTGCTCCCAAGTCTGACATTGTCAGTTTCTCTTGCATCCAGTGAAGCCCTGTCCGACTTCCTTTACCAACAGGGCCTCTATTTGTCTGATATTCAGGTATGTCTTGCCAATGTATCATCTCCCACTGGCTTATCATAAATGTCAAATAGGATCATTTAATTACAATGACGCAGAACTTGAATCATTACGAAAAGATCTTGTCTCGGTCCCATTCAAATTATCTCGCTCAGATATCCATTGAGATGACAGATGCAAACAATCAAATTAACGATGTTTTGTCCAGACTCACGGCCTTGGGGACGGTGCTTATTCCCATGAACTTAATTACTGGTCGGTGCCAATTGACATCTACATTATCGTTTCATGACCATCTTTGCAGGGATATGGGGTATGAACGTACATGTTCCAGGTCAGGACGTTACTACGGTTGGTGGCATATTTTCTGTCTTTGATACATACTTGAATCAAGGTTTTATAGGGTTATGTTTGGTTTGGATCTATTGTTGCTGTTCTAGCCGCTTTCGGCATCATTGGATTTTTCATTACTTATAAAATGATCATTGCTCGGTAAAGAATGCACCACACGCATTACTTGTGTTGTATCACGCTCGGTGTTGTCATATTTGTCTCGACAATTTGTTCCGTAACCTATCGCTTTGTAAGACGTACTTGGTCTCCAAGATGGGGGTGGATTCAACGGAAAATGAAGTTAAGGCATGAGTAAACACCAATCATAATAAACAACATACAACACAAAACATGAGAAATTAATCAAAGCAAGAGAATAGGATCAAGAAAGCATAGGCATATTTGTGACATACTATTCAGGATGCATGGGGGGTTCAGGATGCATGGCGGGATCCAAGGTAGGTTTGTCTTGTGGTTTCACTACTAACTTAACCTTTCTGATTCCTTGAGGTGGGGCAGACGGTGGGGCTACTTCGTTCCCAGCTGTCGATGGCAGGGCCGAGGAAGGACTGGGGTGTCCTCGTGGTGAGTTTGGTTGACGGGCTATAGGGCCAGAAGACCGAGAATGACCATTGGCATAGGGTGGCGGAACATGCACGTTAGGGTGTGCAGAGTGGTAAGGGTGTATGGGAGACGCAGAAGTCGTCATACTTGGTGGTAAATTATGTGCATACCCCCCATTTATATGGTTATGATGGGGACTACGAGGGGGTGACCGCGTACGATGGCTTCTAGGGCTATACACGGGCGGTGAGTGCATTTGGGCAACATGTGACCCTTCAAGGTAGTGGTCGTAATGGTTAGGCGTCCCGGCGGTATGTGATGAAATTCCTTGTAAAGACGATGAAGGCGTACGAGATCGAATTGGCCGCTTGGGAGGTGGAAGCGCTACACTGTCATCAGGATCAGGAAGCTTCCGCTTCTTATGTGCTCCCACACCATTACTAGAGGGGCCATCTTCGGTCATCATATACGCTGGATACTGAGATCCATTCCCGTACGGTATTTGCCCAGGTGCAAGGGCAATAGGTGAACCTTTGGGGTGCGCATAAATGTGGGTGCCAGGGAGCGTTGGAGTAGGAACTCCTTTATGGCCGACGCCTGGTGGTGCAAGGGGAAGAACCGGAGGAGGGGGAGGAACACCTGGAGGGTGAGGCTGTTGCCGACCTGTGGGAACGCGCGGGGGTGGTACGACTGCAACATTTTCTGGTTGTCCAGGCATGAAACGAATAAGGTCGACATGGATGACATTGCCACAAGGTGGAGCTAATTTGCACTTGACAACCTCTCGCGCAAAAGAATTCAGACATGCTTTGTAGTCGACATACACTCCTGAGTCAGGATTATCTGGATATGATAACTCGATATCAGAGAATCAGTAAAAATGGTTTGAGACACACCGGCGAACCTCATCCGCAAGTCAGCAGAAGGATAATTCCTTGCCTTCCGGATACAGCATAAAGGGCAAGTGAACTCTGCGTCGGATTTCTTATCACCACCTACTGGTAAGAAAACACAGCCATAATGATATAAGTGTTTGCAATGTTCACATCGGATAGTAGGGTATTGAGAGGAGAGACGTTGGCCGCGGCAGACGCAACGTGTCCCATCAGGCGCGTCGTTGTCAATATCTGGGCCAAGCAAAAACTTTGGTCGTCGACGCTTTTTGAGACGCATTGGAGGTGGCTGGCTGGCTAAGATGCGATGTAAACCGGCCAGGTCGAGCCCATAAGACACCTCAGGGTTGGGGGACACGGCAAACTGAATTTTAAACAACTTTCGCATGTAATGCCGTACCTGGGGAATATACTCGGGGCGTTGGTTGCCAGGTTGGGATGCAAAGGACAAAAAATTGCCAACGTGGTTTGAAAGCCTATCGACACGTGTGACAATAACTTCTAGATGCTTCCATGCCAAGGAGTAATGCTTGGTGATGTCAGGGGCTCCCAGCAGGATAGTAGGGAGGAAGCAATAATGATATGACGCCCGGTCCTTGTGTATAGACCCGTTCCAATGGTGATGGTCGCAAAATGGACATGAACCCCCATTAGCGGCACAAGCACCATGGAAACGAGCGTAACAGTGATCACATTGAACAGCGTCTGACACTTGTCCAGGAGGTGGTGGCCGTACCGGGATAGTGCAGATGCATGTAAAGTACTCATCGCTAGGTGGAGGGTCGTCCTCGGGTTTTGTGCACTCGAGCACGTCATCCATTACCTGCTGACCATGTGCACCTTTGTGATGAGCACAATACCAGGGTAAACGTTTTAACCATTGCTCGTGAAGGTCTAATTGACGCTCCGTTTTCTCAACATTGGGGAGAGAATACTTTGATAGTTTCTCTCGTGCGTAGCTCCGCCACTTCCGCATAGCTTCAAAGATGGAATCCGATCCTTCATGATGGTACCTGTTTTTGAGTACAGATTCGCATCTTATCTCCAGTTGGTATGCCATATTCGCAGTTTCCTTGAGGTCTTGTAGGGCAGTGATTGAGAATTCCTTCTCGGCTCGCGCAACAAGCCGAAGGACATCTTGCACTTTAGCTAAGGGTGCATCTGCCTCTGGATTCAGCCAAGCAAGTGCCTGTCGCTCGTACTCCTTTGCCTTGCTGCGGGCTGCCAACACTTGATCAAGTCTCGCAGGATCCACCGGTACACCTGAATCCAATGCAGCCAACTGATCCAATTCTTCGATGGTCTTCTTGGGCCTCGACAAGGCAATAGTGGCTCTTCGGTCCCATTCGTCACCAGCCCGTTTTCTCTCCTCTAGTAATTTCATGTAGGCATTGTCTTCCGGCAAATTGCAGCTTCGAGCTCGAGCAAGAAGATTTCGAATATCATCAAGAGTTGTCATAGATTCATCCAAGGTGGACAACTCCTTCAGAAGTTTTGATCGCATGAAGATTCTTTCGACATCGACCATCTCTTCAAGGAATATGTTAAGAGATGATCCTTGCGCCAAGAGGGTGTCGCATTCTTGTAAAAAATCCGAACTCTCCTCTTTCCCATGTCTGTGGCTAAGTAATGTATGAGCCTTCGCCTTAATATCTTCGGCCTGTGCAGCAATGCCTCGAATGGTAGCAATTTCTGGAGTA
The DNA here is from genome assembly GCA_003314385.1 of Gomphus sp. MG54. Classification (NCBI taxonomy): domain Eukaryota; kingdom Fungi; phylum Basidiomycota; class Agaricomycetes; order Gomphales; family Gomphaceae; genus Gomphus; species Gomphus sp. MG54. The sequence continues at coordinate 9,665 of QLPG01005512.1, forward strand.
TCAAAACCCAAATTCTCTACTTCGCCAATGACGCTGTATAAATCATCCAAGCCGCGCTCGGGACGGTCAACAACCTCATCCAAAATGTCATTCTTCAGATCGTTATTAGTAGAAAGGCGTCCTCTTGGTTTCCGATTTCGTTTCCGATTCGGTTTACGCGCCAAAAATACATTTGCGGCTTCAACCCACTCGTTACCACGAATGACGCATTTGCGAAGAGCAGAGAGTTCGGTCAAATTGTAGTTGATACGCTCGCCTTCGGCAAGTAAGGCACGCAAAGATCGTAGCTGCGGCCGAGGAGACTCCTCGAGAAGTTTGTTCAACTTGTTTTTCCAAGCGATTGGCACTGCTGCGCGTTCGGATACTTTCTGCAAACTTTCTGAAAGTGACTCGTCGGAAAACCGCTTTCGAAGAACACGGGTAGCGAGAGGATCTTTGCAAAGGTTGTCCGCATGGTCCAGGCATACAACTTGAGTGGTGCAGGTACAGGTTACTTGAGAGAGGTAGCAGAAAGCTTTGCAGATTGCACATTGATACTGCTCCTCCGGATGGTCATAATCAACAAGCACTTCTTCCAAGTTAGGTGCCCGTGCTCGCAACCGCTCTCGACGATGCACCTCGCACCGGTGCATTTCTTGGAGGTTCGGGTAAAGCCTTTGTAAATAATGAGCCTGAATGTTTAAAGAGAAAATATTATAAAGTTCATACCACATCGCGGTTTTGATAGACGTGGACTGCTGAGTTATGGTAATAAGCAGTTCATCATGCGAGAAAACAGGCAGCTTGCGATGCTCTTGGTAGCGTTGAACGCATGATCGCCCATACGGAAGCCATTCGGGCAAGGCAAAATTGACTGCTTCGTTAAAATTAAGCTAATTGTAACCGTTAGAAAGGCTGATGTGGAGATCGTCAGCGCATCTCACCCCATGGTTAAAGCCAGCATGATAAGCTTTAGGAAATGTAATGACAAATTCGCCCGCGCGTTGGTTACAAGCGTATACACGAACTCCGGCATCGCGTAGTCGAGCTGGATTCATGAGTGTCACAAGTTGAAAAAGAAGATCAGGCTGTGCCTCAAAAAGATCAGGGGCCTCATTTTTGATAGCGGCTTCGAATTTTTCAGCATCGTCTCCAGGAATACCATACCAGGTCTTAGTTTCCCCCCAATGCACTGCATGAGCATGTCAGCGTCAGAAAAAAAGTAACGGTTGAAAGACTTACTATAGTTGATGCTTGAAGTGTAATGATCCTGAAAGACTGTGAGAAAAAATCCAGATCGACATGAATTGGTATACATACCTCGTTATGCCAACAAAATGTCGAAAATACCATCCCCACATATGTCCATGGAACGGTCATTCCTGAAATGTCGGACTTTATGAAACGGAGGAGAGATTCCGCCAATATAGGAATATTATTCAAATTCCAACCATCTTTTGAATATGGATCGAGCGGATGATTTTCAAGGGTGGGCATAGCACTGAGTGGAGAGAGATTCGGTCATTGGTATGAAATACACTTGAATTGAAGTAACATACCTGCCATGCGTCGTTGAGTGCACATCCGCACCGTATTCAATCTCAACTGTTTCGTGGGGAGACTGCACTAGTCTCCAAAACTCATGCTCAACGTCAAACTCAGAGACACGGACATTGCCGATTACATTAACAAATGGATCATCCTCGCCAGGCTCGTTAGTAGACTGAGGCGGGGGATGGCTCTCAAACCAACGTCTACGAAACTCAATGTCACGTGCTTGAAAGCTGGCAAGACTATGCTCTTCGCCTTCATCGAAGCCAAAGTCCTGACCTGTTCCGAACAGACATGTATGGCAATACCATTGACCTTTGGGAATGGATTGTAGAGGCGGATCGAGGCAATAAATGTGAAACCCTAAATTCGATGCAACTGGATCAACAGTTGAGCATTAACAAGTATGAAACACTTGCCGCAGTCACAACCATCACATAACAACATATTAGGGTCATCGTTCTTCTCCTGACATATCTCGCAATTCTGACAAGCAGTAAATCAGCGGGCAGGGTTCAGGAGCTAGTTGCTAGTGTACCTCTCCTATAGGAACCTGAATTTTGGTCTCTTGGGTGGCGATAATTTCAACAGGAAATAGTAAGGTAGGCGTGCCTATAGCACTGTGGGTCTCTACAAATGATTGAGGACAACGTTAAAACGCCATGGGCAAGATAAGAACAAAAAAAATACCATTATCACCAGATTCGGTTCCTCGGGATTCGATTTTGCTTCCGTTAATATCAGTATCATCTGGAGGCTCTGACAGAGAGCTCGAGGAGTGAGAAGTGGGGCTGGCAGGTACGGGCACTTTCGATCCTAAAGCGATGGCAGCACTCATGCGGCTCATTCGACCAGCACTAGGGACGTTGTGGGAGTTGACGTGGGCATTCCGAGGGGCCGCAGGCGACATGGACGTTGAGTTGCGAACATGATTACAAAAGGTTTCAAATGGCAGGATTATTCTCGTGTATGCACCCTTCAATTGTGCTGAGAGACCAGGAATTCCTGTATATCCAAGAGCTCTTCCAAGCTCTCCCCAGCGTTTACTCTTCGTGACCTAATTGATAACAAAGTTTGCATAGCTGCAGAAAATATATTAACATGAGTGTACTTACCACTTCATAGCCTCCCAAGTTCTGAACTTCTTTTCTCAAAAGCCACAGATCTAAGGACTTGTGATTTATGGAAGGAATAGAGACCCGTGTACTGCCCTGCTGTTTGTGAAAACGATATAGCTGCTCTAGGAAATTGATTTTGGCTCGAGACGCTGCCTCGATGGAATTTAGTCGTTGCACTCGAGTTTTGAATCGAAAGGTCTATACAAATCACATCAACTTACTACCCTGATATGATGAATGGTGATACTTACTTCGGTATCTGTCACGAATGGCATGTTCCAACTTTCAGGAGGAACGACCTTACAGATCCCAAACTGTTGGGCGCGATCAGAAATGGAACGGATATACTTGAGAGGATCTGCAAATTCCTCTGCAGAAGGATAAAATGTAGGACATTCCTCAAGGCCAAATGGTCGAGAGGACAAGGAATTGACTTGGTTCTGAGAACCTTTGGTCTTGACAGACTGCAAATCGAGGGCGCGAGGTGCAGGTATTGGAGTAGGGGAGATAGGGTCGAACACTGATGGGCGCGAGTCTTCAAGACCCATGGAAATCGATGTTTCACGACCAGAACCAGGAAAAGGCGATACTGATCGAGTTTGCAGTGCGGCAAGTGCATCTGTTTTGGATTTGCGCGGTGCTCGTCTGCCCTCAGGCTCCTCTTGTGGAGGTAGCTGTGGGATTGAAGGAAATTCCTCATCAATAGTTGATGAAGCGAGAGAAGCTTTAGGAATGGGAAGGACGCCTTCTACGGGGATATCGAGAGAAGAAGTTAACGTCGGGGTAGGCATGGTGAATTTGCTAGTGGTCATTGAGGTCGAAAACTGGTCTGTTGATAGACGGGTTGAATGCACTCGACCAGACGAGGGAGAATCAGGCGATGTCATAGTAGTTGATGCAGCCGATGGGGTCTGCATAACAGATAACGACTTTGTCCACAGATGCTGTTTCAAACCCCGCGAGGAGGGGTACCATGAATCCGCGGCACCATCGGACATACGCTAAAGTAAACGTATCTCGCAGCAATTTGGTGGACTGATTGTCTACTTATTCTGGAACTATTATTTTCATGGTTTTTTCACGTATTTAAAGTCTTACTTTGCTCAAGCTAGCTGCTCAAGAAGATCTGTATTAGCGCCAAGGGACGGAGTTTTAACCTGTATAAGCGAAAGACGACGTTTTGTCAGTCTTGTGTACGCTCACAAGACGAATTGATATTATCCCATAAATCTTATATTTCACTATATATATTTTAGTAAATGATAACACTCACTTGAGCTCCAGAAATATTTCGATCAAAAGTCGACTTAGGCCCACCATCAATTGAGCTTGACTCATGACAAAATAGAATCAAGTGTTGTTCGCTTAATTGTACAAACAAAGAAGGTTTCAGAGATATGATTTGAATACAAACTACCACTCTCGATCTAAAGGGATCATGAATAACACAAAAAAAGAATAAGATTATAAAGAAAAACTGCGATAATAATGTAATAATAGAGGGAGTTTAAAATAGTAATTACATAATTATATTTCAGTCAGCACGTAACTTGCAAATACGGATTCTGTGCCATTCCCTACCCATAATAATCTATCAAAAATC
>QLPG01005518.1:0-10175 GCA_003314385.1 Gomphus sp. MG54
TTGAGCCAGCCCTCACCGCCCCTGACGAGCCAGACTGGCTCTATGACTATGACGAGTTCATCTCTGAACTCAAGACCAACTTCGGACCCCACGACCCGGAGGGAGAGGCTGAAGCGGACCTCGAAAACCTCCATATGCGCGACAACCAGCGCATCACGATTTATGTAGTCGAATTCAACCAACTAGCCACCCACGTCCACTGGGGCGACGCCGCACTCCGTCAACAATTCTACAACAGACTTCCCGGTAGGATCAAGGATGAGATCTCTAGAGTAGGAAAACCGCGTTCCCTACTCCAACTCCGCCTCCTTTCCCAATCCATCGACGCTCGTTACTGGGAACGTCAATCAGAAGTCGCCAGAGAATCTGCCTCAAACCGGAACTTCGACCGCCCATATGATAGAGGAAGAACCTCCATGAATACGTACCCCGCCCCTAACATGGGCAATAAGACGGCCAACGTAGGCCAACCCGCGACACCGTCTAACGGCAGCAGGACTACCACGGACCTATCGTCCAGATTAGGGAAAGACGGAAAACTTATGCCACAAGAACGCTAACGTCGATTCGAACAAAACCTCTGCCTCTTCTGCGGTAGATCGGGCCACACAGCCAAAGAATGCCCGAAATCCCCTACCACGGTCACCCAAGGATGCGCAGCCTCCATAGCAGAAGAAGTCGAGGAGGAACTCGAAGCATCGGACGCCTCGGAATCCAAAGAATAGACATAGGTCCCCAACTCCAGCGCCAATCGTTCGCGTTGAACAATCGACAGCGCCCACGGAGCAAAATAAACAACGCATCCACTCCCTTCAGTTCCCGAAAAAACCCGCGACCCGTCGATAAGTTTCGACCCTGACCCTCCGAAAACCCATCAAAGATTCTAGTTACCGGACACCACACGCTCACCCACCGCGATCCAACGATCGATAGGGTATTGAGTACTACATTGTTTAGCCTACGTCCAACTGACTCTTGGTACCCGAGCCGCAGCGCTCCAATCTGACCCCGAGAAATTTCCACTCAGGAAATCGTGACCCCCAAAAACCGTACCACCCCTTAGACAGGCGGTACCACGCGTAGATCTTTTGCTTAGCCTAGACCCTTGTTGATAACATGACAATTGAAAACCTTGACAATTACTACCAAACTCACATTTTGCAGGACACCCCCGAGTTCTTTCTAACCTGTCCTAGCGACATCACGACAACCACGACCAAGACCACCACGATCCCGACCACGACCACTATTAATTTCAAACATAAACTACAACTAGTCACCATAGAACAAGGAATGATTTATGTCCGGATTGGAGGGATCATACTGCTGGAACAGGTCCACCCCCTTGCCCTTCCCTTCCTCACCGGACCCCGACACCGAGTCGACCTGATCGACTGACCACCCCGCCTTGGGCGTCACTTCCACCACACCCGGATCCGACTCCGTCCGATCCCCCGTCGCCGGAGCAGCACCACCGCACTGACAGTTCCACTTCGGATGGTCCCGATTATCAGTGTGGATAGTGTTCCGCATCTCGGAAGCATCGGACAACCTCTTGACATCCGCTCCCAGGGCTTGAAGACGGGCGTCCATATGGACCAGGGCCTCCTGGATCAATCCCAAGACGGCCACAATCTCCGCGCAGCCAACCTTCGGAAGAGGGGCAATCACCACTTCCACCCTGGGCTTCTTAGAGGAAGATGCTTCAGGAATGTCCTCGTCCTCCTGCCCCCGCTTCTTCATAGCCGCCCCTCGTACAACCGGCACTCCGTCCACCTTACACCGCACCCGACTGGCCCGGCAGGGGACATAGGTCTTTGCCGCCGTCGTCCACTCACACGGCTTGTTTCGCCTGCGACACCCATCGGAGGCCCCCGTCCTCAGGTTTGGAAGGTGCTCCGGAACGGCGGTCTGATACAAATCAGGGCGATACTGAGTCAATGCCCGACGACTGGATTCTATGGGTCTGAGACCCACCTCCCTTCCAACCTCCCGTGCCTTACGGACCAATTGATTCTCGAAGTCCTTCTGCGCCGCGGAGACACAAACCCCCTCCTCCTTGCGCTTCTGACGTTTCCGATCAGCGTTCAACGCAGCGGAACCGGGTCCGATCATGGGCACCGAACGACGTTCACCTCCGGAATGCCCCCTGGACGGTGACGGGACGGTTTCCCGACCCACGGACGAGGGATGGTCCGACACGGAATCCTCGGATCCCCCAAAATCCGGCTCATTCTGGCCCTCCTCCAAGCTCTCATTTTCCGGCGCAAGAGAAAGGGCGTGCTCCAGTTGCAAAGCCTCTTGTTCAACAGCACGGGCCTTTTCTTCCTCCTCCTTCAGCCGCTGCTCCTCTATCTCCTTCAGCCGCTGGTCCTCCACCTCCTTCAGCCGCTTCTCCTCCGCCAACCTCTGCAGCTCAGCCTTTTGTTTCTCTTCAGCTTGCCGAGCGGCCTCCAACTGCTGGGACCGCTTCGCCTCCAGAAGACTAACTTGCTCCTCATACTGAGCCTTCAGGACACGCATCGCCTCCGTTACATCCTCCGTGACATCCCGCAAGAAGTCCGACATGGGGGGAGGGCAGTCGGAAAGGAAAACAACAATGAGGAAAACCCTATATATACGAAGGATCTAGCAGATGCTTGGAAAACGCCCATTACGTACAAACGCCTAAAAAACATTCCCACGTCCCTTTCCACCCTATTCACGGCAAGACAAGCATAGGACCTCGAGGGCTCGGTCCTAGTGGGGGGATACTGTTATAGCCCATACCTTCAACAACCCCCACAACCACCCCTCCTTATTCCAAGACCCTTCCGACCGAAAGGACGAAGGATTGTTTTCCGTAACCTCCGTTCCCGACAAGTCCGACCCGGAATCCACTTTCTGCTTCTGTTCCCGTCGTGACCGAGACACCATCCCCGAGTCCGTCCCTGACCGAGACTCAATACTTTGATAACCGACGCGCAGGACTATCGCGTACCTCGCTCCCTTGTTCTCTCTTTTATATTGACCCCCTTGTACTTCCTTTTCCCTTGTTTTATGACCGGCAAAAGATAGTACAAAGACAGTCGCATGTATATAGTCTCCCAGTCGACTAGACTGTTCGCCAGTATGAATATCATCTTAGTCCACCCAGTTCCGACTCACTCCGGTGAACTTCCTTCTCCTCTCTGAAATTAGGGACAGACGATCGAGGAGGGCGCAACACATAAGTTGAAGCCAAGTCCCTTCGACCTCGAACATCTCAGCGACCGGATTGAACTATTCCGCGACCTACCCTAAGTTTCCGGCGCCTCTGCCTCCGTCCGTAGTCCGTCCGACCCCCGTCTCGGTCTTCGGCCCCATTACGGACCTTCACACTACCCCGGAAAACCCCCTCGGAAGTACTAGCTAAGCGCCTGACACGCGGACTTAACAGCTTCATTTGACCCTCAGGTTTGTCACATGGTGCACCAGTACTATTCGCACGCAAGAAGGATGGCTCCCTGCAGCTCTGTGTAGACTTTCGCGGTCTGAACAGAATCACAAAGAAGGACCGTTATCCACTTCCCCTTATTTCTGACCTCTTAGATGCCCCCAAGAAAGCTCGTATATACACTAAAATCGACCTCAGACACGCCTATCACCTTGTTCAAATTGCAGAAGGAGACGAATGGAAGACAGCCTTTAGGACATGTTATGGAGCCTTTGAGTGGCTTGTCATGCCTTTTGGACTTTCTAATGCCCCTGCTGCATTTCAGCGCTTCATGAACGACATTTTTGGTGACCTTTTAGACAACTGCACCATAGTCTATTTGGACGACATCCTCATCTATTCCATCGACAAATCCTCGCATATCGAACACATTCACAAAGTTCTACAATGATTATGCAAACACAACTTGTACGCCTGAGAAGACAAATGTTCCTTCCACCAAACGTCCGTCAAATACCTCGGATATATCCTCTCACCTGAGGGTCTTACGATGGCGGAAGACAAAGTCAAATGCATCACTCAATGGCCCGAGCCACGTAAAGTCAAGGACATTCAATCATTCCTCGGATTTGTGAACTTCTATCGGAGATTCATTTTCAACTATTCCTCTATTATGACTCCTCTTACTCGACTCACTCACAAAGGTCTGGCTTGGAACTGGAGTGAGGAGTGTAGAGATGCGTTTAACAAGCTGAAATTGGCATTCACGTCTGCCCCCATTTTAACTCATTGGACTCCTGATTTGCCCTTGATTGTGGAGACAGGTGCATCAGATTATGCTTTAGCAGCTATACTCTCCCAACACTCCCCAGACGGCGAGCTTCATCCTGTTGCTTTTCATTCCCAAACTTTCACCTCTCCAGAACTCAATTACAACATTCACGACAAAGAACTGCTCGTGATTTTCGAAGCTTTTAAAAAGTGGCATCATTACTTAGAAGGTTCCGGCAACCCTGTCAATGTTATCACCAATCATAAGAACTTGGAATACTTTTGTATGACCAAGTTGTTGACTAGATGTCAAGCTAGGTGGTCAGAATACCTCTCTCAGTTTAATCTTGTCATCCATTTCAGACCAGGTTGTTTGGGCACTAAGCCTGATTCGCTCACGAGACGGTGGGACATCTACCTTAAGGAGGGGATGAGCGACTATGCCACCATTAATCCCCAGAACCTTCGACCCATCTTCTCTCAACATCAGTTGACCACGTCCCTTCGAGCTATGAGCCTCATCAAACCAGTACTGAGGGCTTTGACTCTTATGGACACCGAGCGTATCCTGAACGACATCAGACATCATCTTCCCTCTGACTCCTTAGCCCAGAAACACCTCGCGAATAACGATGACCTGAAGTGGCAGACTAATTCCAACGGTCTGTTACTATTCGACGATCAAATCTACGTTCCCAAGGCCCAAGACTTACACTTACGTGTGCTATAACATAAGCATGATCACATTCTTTCTGGACACTTCAGAATTAAAAAAACCATAGACCTCATCAGATGCAACTACAATTGGCCTGGCATGCGCTCATTCGTTAAAGACTACTGCAAGTCCTGCATGATGTGTATGCAGAATAAATCGCAACATCACAAGCCATATGGATTACTCAAACAGCTTCCAGTGCCAGACAAACCCTGGAACTTGATATCCATGGACCTCATTGAGCAGCTCCCTGCATCCTCAGGATTCACGGCCATCCTAGTCATAGTCAACTGCTTCACCAAACAATCTATCTTCATTCCTACTTCTGTTACCATCACTTCCTCTCAGCTCACAGAACTCTTTGTACTTCACGCATTCTCCAAACACGGCATTCCTTCTCATGTCACTTCAGATAGAGGCTCGGAATTCATGTCCCACTTCTGGCATTCTCTCGGGAAGGCCCTTGACATGAAGTTGCACTTCACCTCAGGCTATCACCCAGAAGGCGATGGCCAGACCGAGCGTACTAATCAGACATTAGAACAGTACCTCCGCATCTATTGCAACTATCAACAAGACAACTGGGCCCTGCTATTACCCCTCGCAGAGTTCACCTATAACAACGCTCCCAGTGCCACCACTGGAATCTCGCCTTTCTTTGCCAACAAAGGCTATCATCCCAATCTCACCATTTATCCTGAACGTGACCTCGCTTCATCACGAGCATAAGACTTCATAGTTGACCTGGACGAGTTGCATCAGCAACTTCGAACCAACATCCTCGATGCTCAACAAATGTACCAATCCTCAGCTGACGCCAAATGACTTCTATCTCCAGACTTCGCCATTGGCAGTCTCGTGTTTATCAAAGCCAAATTTCTCAGGACTACCCGTCCTGCGAAAAAGCTAGCTGAGAAGTTTTTGGGTCCATTTGAAATCATTGCACGTCCCGGTACTCACTCTGTTACTCTGAAACTCCCAGGCTACATGAACGCAGTACATCCTGTATTCCACGTTTCAATGCTTGAGCCAGCCACTCCTAATCCCATTCCTAATCGCATTCAACCTCCTCCCCCAGTCATAATCGACGGCAAACCCAAATTTGAGATATCTGAGATCCTGGACTCGAAAATTGACAATAGACGTATGGCATGTAGGCTGTTGTACTTAGTGCGGTGGGCAGGTTATGAGGGCACAGACAAAGAAACTTCATGGCTCCTTGCAACAGAACTCAACCACACTTCAGAACTCGTTCAAGATTTTCACAAGTCGTATCCAGATAAACCTGGACTATTACCCATTCCATAAGCACCTCGCAATTTCTCTTCCATTCACTCTCGCTCATTCCATTCATTATCACTCTCGCATTTCAGTTCCATTCTCTCTGTCTTCAAGTTCAAAAAAAAAAAAACCCTCAATTCCGATTCACTCAGTCAACTCGCAATTCAGCTTCTTCTTTCCATTTTTAAGTTCAACTTCAGTTTCGATTCCATCATTCCTTATTTCAATTCAACTCTATTCCGAACTTCAATTCACATTCAAGTCAAATATACATTTTAAATCCCATAGTCCAACTCTATATCCCCATTTCCATCCACATCATCAAAGTCATTCCTCGGATTTCTATTCCTGCTTATCCTACCTTCCCAAGACCCATGTACCCTTGGCGGTTCAGACCCCCAGTCCTTGCTCTGCGGCTTCTAATGCTGTAACAACATCCGCAACTCGCTCACCTCACCTCGCAATTGTCTGATTTCACCTCGCAATTCTTCATTAGTCATTCGACTCTCCAACACTTGGAACTTGTGTTCCAACAGCTCCTTTTGATGTTCTTTGATGGACCGTTGCAACTCCAGAAGGGCGGTGGTCAATGCAATGACCGGCGAAGGGGCAGGAGGCGCAGAAGGCACAACTTTGAGAGGTGGTGCAACCGCAGGGGGCAGTGGTGGAGGAGGTGTAGGGGATGGTGCAGGTGGTGGAGGGGGAGGTGAAAGGGTTGGCAGAGGAGGTGGAGGTGAAAGGGTTGGCGGAGGAGGTGGAGGTGAAAGGGTTAGCAGAGGAGGTGGAGGTGGTGGAGGGGCTGGTGATGGCGACGTGTTGCCTCGCTTTTTGCAGTGACTGCAATCCTTCTTGACGGCGAACCCACGAGACCAGGGTGTACGGTCATCTTGCTCACCCAACTTCACTTTTTGATAGAAGATGCTGTTTGCGTCGCCCACATCATATCTCATCTGAAGATGGGCATACTGGAAAAGACAATCAGTAACAAATCAATTCCGAGACAACTTCTTACTCACCTTCGCACTTTTCGAATGCACCCCTTCGATCCAAGGTTCTCACACATCTATGTGGTCTTGTGCCAGTAGCACCTGACTGCGCTCGATGGTGGACAATGATGGAGACGGCATGATGGTGGGGAGGTTATTTCACCTCAGAGATAGGTGGCAATTGGTGAGGGGTTGAGACCCATGAGCTTCTGCACGTAGGCAGGGTTGACGTAGTATCCTTCCATTGGCAATGTCAACGATGGTTACCCCCCAAACTCCCTCACGACTACTCTTATACACTTTCGCATTTCCAAACTCCAATGGGGCCACCGTTCTAGAACTTCATTTCCATGGCCTTGTGGGACTCAGCCATAAGGGGGGGATACTGTCAGGAACCGTATGCCGGCAAGCCGACTATTCAATTCAGCCCACTCAGCCCAACTCCGCTCTCGCTTGCTATTTAACATAACACCCTCAGCCCACAGACTATATGCACCTCATGTATCCATCTTGGCATCACATGCTCCTGTCAAATCACTCCACTCATTTACGTCACATTCCACATGCTCGCTTTTCCATTCCATCCTCATTTATGTTTAATATCTCTCATTACGTTTCATTTTCATCTGTTGGCAATTCCATTCACTCCTTTATATCCGATCTGCTATTACATCCTTAGGGTAACTTCATTGGGAATCTGAGTGACACGTCACTCAACAATGTCATGGAGGAGATCATTATTTGGATGTAGTATTTCTGTTTCTCGCTTTTCACATTCCTCGGCTTTCTCATTCTATTATAGGAATCTATTCGACTCCTAATAGATTAGAAAGTAGTATAAAAGATCTTGTACTATTAGTTCAGTCTTCAGTCAGAAAATCAATCTTGATTTTGACTAAGTTCCTCTGTTCACTTCCGTCTCTCTTCACTTTTACGAAATTTGGGGACCATATTACCTAAAGCTCAGCGGTTCAAATCCCTGTGTGCACAATAATTTAGAGGGTTGTTGCAATCACTTGGACCCCAGGAACCCTGGCTTACATGATGGTCCATGACATCATGGGGGTCTGCTGTGTCAAACAGTAATTAGAGTGCTTGGGGGGAGCCACAGACAGGCCTGGGAAACCTGTTAAGATATCATCACTGTGGCACCTCGAGGGCTTGGTACCTAAGGGGAAGGTACTGTTACATACCATTGCAATGGTTGGTGAATACATGTAACAAGTTGCTGTTTAAATAGTGCCCACAGACTAATGCCAGATAACCTGGCATAGTGGCCTTTTGGCCCAGTTGAAAGAACACATCACTGTGGGAATTTGTTTCCTTTCACAATTGTCTCAGTCATTGCTGACTGAGACTATTGTATTCCCATCATCTTAGCTAGCAATCTCAGTCAGCGATGATGTCAAGTACACATACCAAGACCCTGGTAATTTGGCAGTGCCAACTAAGCAGTCATCCTATGTCCACATACAAGTGTCCACGCTGCAAGCACGTCACTTGGTACACCGGTTTCAGCTCGGCACATCCACCACCCACATTCCTTATCCATTACCCCTCACATACTCTACGCCTCTCACCATCCATTAATCCCACCACACCTACTCCTCATTCCTTGATCTGCCTTACCTTGGGACTTCCTGTCCTTGTTTTATCCTTGGTTGCAACCATTGTTTTATAGTTGGGCACTACCTATTGTCCTATCCCTGGCCACATTCCTATCATTCTATCTTTTATTGTTCTATTCCCATTTGCATTCCTTCATTCTAATTTTACTCATTGTGGACAATACCCACATGCTCTGCATACCTTATTGTCCCACATTCCTTATTCCTGTTATAGCCCATGCTGCCAAACAAACCCACATTAAGCACCACAACCACCCGCATCGTTTCTGGGACCCTTCCAACCACCCAAAGCCTGAACAACAGATCTCTGGAGGTCTGACATACATTCCGAGGTTCTGCGATTCTGAACCTCTGAAGACTCCGAAGTCAAGGTTTCATTACCTTGATAACCGACACGCAGGACCATCGCGTACCTCACTCCCTTGTTCTCTCTTTTATATTGACCCCTTGTACTCCCCTTCTCCTCGTCTTATGACCGGCAAAGATAGTACAAGGATAGTCGCATGTATATAGTCTTCCAGTCGACTGGTGTCGGGGGACAGCCTCCTGCCCACTGAGGGCTATTCTTTCCTATTCTTTTCTAGTATATCTTTTATTGTCTATCCTCCTCCCCCTATTAATTCTTTAGTTTAATTCTTATCTGTTTCACTGACTGTGACATGACTTACTCATGTCACAGTCACTAGCTATATAGTTGGCTGCTTAGGTAAGGGATCCTCACCTCATTCTCTTCTGGATCCCCTTACCAGGTATGCATCATATTGTATTTAGCTTACTCCTTTCATATATATTTACTTCTGGATCCCCTTACCAGTGTCTGATTGGCACTGTGGGTAGGCTAGGGTTCGAGTCCCTGAGTCAGGCCTAGGGAGAAGGCCAGGGCTGGGTGGTGTCCCGCTGGTTCTAGCTCCCAGCAGTTGCCCAGGAATCAGTACCAGCGTGAGTTGCCCTTACAACTAGACTGTTCGCTAGTACGAATATCGATTTAGTCTTCCACCAGTTTCCAATTCATTTCCGGTAAACTCCCGTCTCCTTTCTGAAATTAGAGACAGACGATCGAGGAGGGCGCAACACATAAGTTGAAGCCAAGTCCCTTCGACCTTGAACACCTCAGTGACCGGATTGAACCATTCCGCGACCGACCCTAAGTTCCCGGCGCCTCTGCCCCCGTCCGTAGTCCATCCGACTACCGTCTTTGGTCCTTGGCCCCGTTACGGACCTTCACGCTAACCCGGATAGCTCTTTTGGAAGTACTAGCTAAGCACCTGACACGCAGACTTAACAATTCCACATGTCACTTCTTAAACCTATATAAGTAGGGTGTTATAGCCCATACCCCCACAACCACCCCTCCGTATTCCGAGACCTTTCCGACCGAA